>JAXFYN010000229.1:0-27758 GCA_036172215.1 Camellia granthamiana | reverse complement strand
CACCCGAACTCCACGAAGGACGTGCAACATCTTGCCGGGATGGCAGCCGCGCTGGACAGATTTATCAGCCGGTCTTCGGATTATTGCAGGCCCTTCTTCAAGACTTTGAAGACCAAGTTCTTTTGGGATGACGAGTGTGACCATGCATTGGCAGATTTAAAGGTGTACCTCTCCTCAGCCCCTATCTTAGTCACACCTCGGCCGGGAGAAGAGTTGTATCTCTACTTGGCGGTCTCTCAAAATGCGGGTGAGCGCCGTTCTAGTCTGCGCTGAAGGCATTCAACACTTGCCCATTTTCTATGTAAGCAAGACTTTGCTCCCAGTCGAGACGCGATATCTTCCTTTGGAAAAATTGGCGCTGGCCCTAATGATGGCATCAAGAAAGTTGGCACATTATTTTCACGCCCATACAATAGTTGTCCTGACCGAGTTCCCGCTTAAGGTGCTCTTTGAAAAGGCCGACTTCACTGGGAGGATTCTTAAATGGGCCGTGGAACTGGGACAGTACGACATTAAGTTTCGCCCGCGCACCGCATTCAAAGCTCAAGCTCTTGCAGACTTTGTAGCGGAGTTTGCCCCCGGAACGCATCCAGTTTGCCCGGTTGACTTGGCTGGTGCGGACTTAGCACAGCCCACGGCCCCCGCAATAGAAGCAAGTGTTGATACGCTAGAGGAAGGGCAAACGGCGACCGAACCAGTGAAGGCGAGTGACTCTTTGGAGGGCAGAGTCAACCATGACAAGGAAAGAGTCCAGAATGAGCCAACTAGGGACTTGGATTTGAGGAGTTCCGAAAATCCTTCTGATTGCTGGAAGCTGTTCATTGGTGAGATGTGGAAGCTCTTCGTCGATGGGGCGTCCAACAGACATGGGGCCGGGCTGGGAATTGTGCTGACTTCACCGGATGGGCTGATTATCGAGCAAGCAATTACGCTCGGCTTCCTAGCTTCCAACAACGAGGCCGAGTATGAGGCCCTACTTACCGGACTAACAATTTTTTCTGATTTAAAATTGTGAACAAACACAAAGAAATTTGTAAACAAAGATGTTTGGTTCATTTTTTAGAATTTGTTTTTTGAAAAATCAGTAACTAATTTGAGGTTCTTTATCTTGTTAATGCTGAGGTTCTTCTCTGGGAATAAATTCTCTAGGAAGAAATTCTCAGAATTTCTCTGGAGATAATTTTTTGGGAAGAATTTCTCTCGAGAGAATTTCTTTGGGAAATTCCCAGAATTTCTTTAGAGAGAATTTCTTTGGAATTGAATTTTCTCTGAATCGATGTTGAGAGACCTTAGACATTATGAAAATATTAGATGTCTTTTATGCTATAAAATCTTAATACCAGGGAACCTAAATAAAAATCCATAATTACAAATACATTTATTGAGATTTTCTTACATACAATTTGCTTCTTGTGATTTTGAAAATTACATCTCGCTCCTTAAAATTTTTAATTTCATAACGAATGACATATTTTATTAATAAATTATCAAATCAATTAACAATTTTTAATGAAATCAAAAATTTATGTCAATTATAATTCAGATAATTTTGTTATTGTATAAAAGAATAGTTAAAAATTTTATTTTTTCAATTAATTATGTTAAATGAAATTTATTTTATAAAAGAATATTTATAAATTTTTTAAACTATAAAAAACAATTCATATTTAAAAAAAAAAAAATCAGTTCATCCTATATTTTTAAATCTTATGGCGATCGAGAGTGTCGACACCGTGATGGTGTCCACATTTCGTAGTCAAAGATAGCGGCAGCAGTGATTAGGTTGAAGTACATGAACAAGACTACCCTTACACTAGGATTAAAATTAAATTAGTGATTTAATTATATATATAATTAATTAATTTAACATATTTTTAGTGTTTCTTTAGTTTTTTCTAATAATTTTTTAAGTGATTAAAGTAAATTTTTTGATAAAAAATAAATGTAATAGTATTTTTTTAATCCAATAAACTATTTTTTTAGCCACATTAAATAAAAGTAATAAAAATTATAAGACTAAAAATCATTTGGATTTTTTTAAATAAATTTCTGGAGACCCAAAACTATATTTTTTACGTCGTTTTTGGAGACCCAATGCATATAAACACAAAACCAACAATATGGGTTCGATTGGAAATTAATTTTAGTTTTTGAAAAACTTCACTACAAGAAAAGTGATTTTAAAACACGGAACTTTTGCGACGGCGTGTACTCCGTCGCAAAAAGTGGTCTTTTGCGACGGCATTTGAAGCCGTCTCAAAAAATGTCTTATGCGACGGTAATCACTCCGTCGCTAATAAGCACACAAGGAAAAGTGCCTTAAACACGGAAGTATTCGCGACGCATTGTGTGCTGTCACAAAAATAAATTCTTTTGAGACGGTGAAATTTACCGTCGCAAATAGTGGGGCATTTTTATGGCAATTCGCTGTCGCAAAAAAAAAATCCTTATTAAAACGGCGTTGTTTTAATAAATGGATTTTATCATTTGCGACGGTTTACCTATACCGTCGCAAAAGGTACTGAAATATTCGTCTCCCTCCTTTAGGCCCAATTGGCGCTCGATCAAAACCCCCAAAATTTCATCCCCAATTGGTCGATCAAAACCCCCAAAATTTCATCCCCAAATCCCTAACACCATTCTCCCTCACAATCACAGAGATTTCGAGTTCCCAATCTCAGAGACGAGTTCGAGTTCGAGTTCGTGTTCACCGACGATCACAGAGATTTCGAGTTCCCAATCACAGAGATTTCGATTGTTCACCGACGATCTCTCTGTCGACGAGCGACGACGGCTAGCGGTGGTGCGGCGACGACGTATTACGATCCCTCTCTCTCGCGCGAGCTCAATCAGTATGCTCTCTCTCTCTCTCTCTCTCTCTCACACACACACACACACACACACACACACACACTGATATATATATATATATACACACACACACAGACACACACACACCTTATGACTGTTGCCAAACAAGCAAACAACTCTACTATTTTTTTAAAAATTTTTTTTTTAATTTATTATTATTTTTTACAGTATATATTTTGTTAATCATATGGGGCATAGTTACACTTCTTGGTGTAATGATTCGAACACGAGCTCTAGTAATATCTAACAATTGTGGATTCGAAATACTAAGATAAACAATGTCTTATAAAGTGAAGTATAATATTATTGAGGAAATAGGAGCCGGCGATTTGCATTTTACGATGAAGACTGTTGAGGATGCAAATGCTGCTATTGAAAAGATAAATGGCACAGTAAGACCTGATTATATGGTCATATTACTGGCTTTTAAAGATTAGAAATTCACTATGAATGGTTCTTTGCTTATATGAATCCTTTCACTGAACAAATTGCTAATTTGATCTTGTCTTCCACTGTTGGTTCGTTTTCTTTTTCTTATATACTCCTCTTCTTCTTCTTCTCCAATTTTAATTCATCTTTTTGATTTATGCATTCATTCATTTTAATTTTATTGAAAAACCCATTTCGATTTCGAGCTTATAGTCTTTTCTGTGATAATTATGGCGACTATTAGACATGGGTGTTTGTCATAGAGAACCATATTGTCAAATATGGTTTGGGTTTAATCTGAATTCTTCATAATTTTTTATCAACGGGTTTTGAAATTTAATGAAAAAATAAATAAAATAGTGGACTCCATGATTTTGAAAAAATTCAAGAGCCACTGCTAAGAGCATCTCCAACCCTGCACCAATTTTTTCATCTAATTTGATTACAAATTTGAGGAAAAAGTTTGATTTGTTATGAACTACTCCAGTCATTTTATTAAATTTTCATCAAAATGTATATAGAAGTTCCCTTCTTATTCCAAATTTCACTTTTCATCAAATTTGATGAAAAAAAATCACTTCCAATGTTTCATCTTTTTAATTTTTTATCAAATTCAAATTTGATGAAGGATTTATGAATTCTCAATTTGATGAAAAAATGAGTCTCTATTGATTTGATGAAAGGATTGGATGTTATTTTTCAGCAATTTGTCATCAAATGAAAGAAATGTGAATGATTGGATATGCTCTAACTTGCACCAAACAATTGTCCAACATAGATGAGTTTCAACGTATGTTAAAGCTAAGTGAATTTCAATCAATGGTTGCTAGTTGCTACACTTTTTGATTCTTAGATGCATAGTAGATCAATCTTGCCAATAGTTGATAGCTTACATTTGTGATTATAGGATTTTTTTTTTGTGAGGTTAATCAATCCATATTTATTTATTATAATTTCAGTTGGTGCATATGCATGTGGGCTTTCACCTTCATGCCTGCACGTTTGCAGCAGCATGAAGTCAAGAGAGGGAGATGTTAATAAGAGAACTTGGTTAGTTAGCAAATCTCCATGCTGAATTGCGGTATGTTTAGTGTGTTTAGAAGATGATGGGGATGCCATCACTATTTTTGATGTTTTACGAAGCATTTTGGTTGTCATACCATCAAGTTGTGATAGGGGATGTTAAAGAGACCTTCATCTTATGGTAAATTTATATGGTTGAATTAGGATCACTTTAATAAGGTAGAAGAGTCATCCTTGCTTTTCGAAGTTCTTATAACGGCAACTAGAATCCTTTGTTTGATTTCAATTACTCACCCAACACTCATGGTTTATGTTCCTATATTTAGGATTCACTATTTGCAAAATAGTTGCTATATTTGTGTGAATAAATGAGTATTTACTTTTGAGTAGTTTGAGTATGAGAGTCTAGTGGTGGGATGCAACAAGTTAAACTTCCTACTTGCATAGCACTTGAAATCAAGGGAATTTTTATTTATTTATTTTTGGGGTATGCTGGTGAAGATCCTCATCCTCTTCAATGTTGAAAATGTTACATAGAATTATTTTATTGCTTCATCATTTGACTAGCAATCTGTTGCTTATTTTCTTAATGTACTCTAGTTCTGTTCTCATTCTTCCTCTAAACCTATGTGTTTAGCTTGCTTAAAATCATACATCAAATGGCATGTAATGGCCTTGTTTGATAACTTTTTTTAATAGTCTTTTCCCCCCTGAATGTTTCTTCTAGAGCACATCATGTATCCCAAAGTTCACATTGCACTAAGAATGTCAGGTCATCTTCGACTGGGCATTGTTCAGATATATTCAAAGAAAGTCAACTATCTGTACCAAGACTACAATTTTTTTCTGATAACCATAAGAAAAGCATTTGCTTCTGTAGAAGTTAATCTGCCAGAAGATGCAACTCATGCACCTTTTGACTCTGTCACTTTGCCAAAATGTTCAAACTTGATGCCTTGAATTTGGATGATGACTTCTCTTATGACGGGTAATTTTCTGGCTACGTATTGCACTTCCGCCTTTCTTTGAATCTATAGATAACACTCGATTTTAATTCTCAGGGCTCAAGATAATCATCTCCGGAGCGAGGAGGAGATAACACTTACATGTGGTAGTATTTCTTGTGCTTCCTTGAATTCATATTTTGTAAATTATTGCACTCTAGTTTATGATTTTTTTAGTTCAATAACACTTACTGGTGGTAGCATTACATGTGCTTCTATGTGTTCATATTTTGATTTGATAGTTCAAATGGTAACTGATTGAACTGGAATTATCATATTGTAGATCAAATTTTGATTTGAAGAGACCTGTACATTGCCATTGCTTTTGATCAGGTAACTTGATTACCTCAAGTCATATTTAATTTTTGAAGTGGGAGGTATCTCAGTTGCAATATCACATAACAAAGATGTCTGTTGTTGTAGGACATTTTGAGGGATTCAATCGGTTTGAAAGATGCTTCTGTATCGGGAGTCAGTCCAATGAATGAAGAGTATGTTTCTGATAAAAAATAAATAAAAGTCTCGTTCTTTTTCCTGTCCCTTGAGGAATTAATGAGTTCCTTTCTTTTGTTAATTACAGTCCCCGTCCTGCACTTCCAATGGACCCAACTGTAGGTTTTCAAGATCCTGGTCCAGAACAAGAGACTGAAATGCTCAATGAAGATAATTTTCCTCAAAATATCCCAGAAATTGAAGTTATGCATGATGCTGCCCATGATTTTCATGTGGATAACATTTCACTTTGGCCAGATTGAGGGAATGATGTACTTGAACCGGACACAGTTTTGGAGCAGCAAATCATAAATGAGAAGGAAATCCTTCCACCAGCAGCGGAAGAAATATTAGTCTCTGGAGGACAGTCTCTCCCATCTAAGCAACATGGAGAATGAGTTAGTTCTGCTTCTTCAGACAAGCTCCTGACTTTTTGATTCACATGTTTCATTTGGTAGGTGCAAATTTCTCATTATTGGATGCAGCCTAAAATCAAACTAGCATTATATTTGGGTATACTTTCTTTCTTTTGTGGCAGGGCATGCATCACCTGAACTGGCAATGCGTTCAACGCCACTTTTTGGCCAGCCAAAAGTAAGACCAAGAAAGAGGAAGCAGCTCTTTGATGAGTCCACAGTATTGACTATATGTATGAATTTTGAGGCTGTTCATTTGGGTTTTTTTTATTATTCTAATACTTTTAAAAAACTGTTTCTCAACAATGATATGGATATGTCAGGTTTATGAAGGCGGCACTTGATAATTGTAGTGACCTACTGCGGAAAAGGAAATGTTGCCCTTCTTCTGCTTTGGATGTTTGGAAGTCAAATAATAGATTAAGAAAAGAAAAAATCTTTCTTGAACCACTAATGACTGGTGAGTGGGTTTCTTCATTTACTGTTATGCCTCAATTGCTTTTGCCTCTAGATCGAAGCAATTGATTTTATGAGAGAATGGGTGCCCATATATCTGCAGGGTTGTGTGCAGATCTATGTAATGTTTATACGAGGTACTTCATTGCTGCAAAACCTCATTTAGTTAACGTGGAAGAAGTTTGTCCAGAGCCAATTGTTGCAGAGTCTGCTCCCATGCATGGCCTTGATATGGAAATTGAACGCCTTCAAAATTATTAAGGCCCCGATGGTAGTAACATTTTACCTGAAACCATGGGTTCTCCTAATAGATTCATGGCTTCTCAGACCAGATTCAAGTCTTCTCCATATAGAAGAGATGACTTCACTCCTGCTTCAGCTGGCAATTTAGGCTCACAATCAGAACCCCAACTAGGAACAACTGTTGGAACTGGAGTACAACCCACACCGGACTTGGCAGCATCTACTGGAGCTCTTGGGTCTGAGTTGGAAACACCGATGACATTTTTAGGGGAGCGTCTAGGATTTGAAAACACTGGTCTTTCGGATATACCTGAGGTGATGAATTCAGCAGAAGCAGATGTAAGTTCATTATGTTTAAATCATTTCTGTGCTTTCAGTGGTTAATATTGTCGGAGGTACATGTGTTTGTCTTTAATGATACATCATGTTTTCCTTTCTTTTAAATAGTTTTTGACTTTGGAATATCATTAACAATAGGTTCATTTTGCGGTTCTGAAATATGGTAGATGCTTCTTGATGGCCTCTCAAGGCATTACTTAAAAGAAAACGATTCAGCAGGGATCAACTTGAGGGCTTGTGCCTACAAATGTGACACATACATGAACTTCATGCTACACACTTTATGGTCCTCTTTTGTTGCTTATGTGTTATATAACCATCAATTTACTTAATGAATATCATATAAAGGATTGCAACTATTGTAAATGTTGACCTTTTCTTTTATGCACATGTACACATATTCACTCAGGCAAATTACACAAATAGTCCCTATAGTTTGAGGTTTGTGTCACTTTGGTCCCTAACTTTTCAATTGTGACACATTTGACCCTAAATTTTGAATCATGTTTCAAATAAGGACAATTGAATATATAATTAGATTTTTCAAGGGTAAAATTGTCAATTTGATAAAATATAAACTAATTTGACAAAAATAAATGTCAAACAAATATTTTTAAATTTTAAAAAATTATTTCTACCTACTAAAAATAAAATTATGTAAAATTGATAAATCTTTTAGACATTTATTTATTTTTTTTACCAAATTAATTTTTATTATGTATTTGGATGATGATCATGTAAAATTAATTTAAAAAAATTAATCATGTAATTTTTATTAATTTTATATAATTTTATCATTGGTGGATAAAAATAATTTTAAAAAAATTAAAAATATTTTTTTGACATTTATTTTTGTCAAATTAGTTTATATTTTATCAAAGTGACGATTTTACCCTTGAAAAATCTAATGATATTTTCAATTGTCCTTATTTGGAACAAAATTCAAAATTCAGGGTCAAATGTGTCACAATTAAAAAGTCAGGGACCAAAGTGACACAAGTCTCAAACTATAGGGACTATTAGTGTAATTAACCCTATTCACTCTAAACCTTTTGGAGCGAGTTTCATTTAAGACTCAACCTAAGAAGTTGGAACTTATAGTTCAACTAAGAATTGTAAACTTTACATAGGTGATGTTAAATTGTTTGATAATGATCCTCACTTTTAATTAAAAACAGGTACGTGGGACTATCAAACCAAAAGTTGTGTCCAGACGCTAGACGGGCACACCCACAATGTTTCAGCTGTTAGTTTTCACCCTGAACTTCCCATTATAATTACTGGTTTTGAGAATGGTACTGTTCGTATATGCCACATTGCCACCAACTTTGCTTGCTAAATATAGCTGGATAATTACCAATCTTATAAATTTCAATTGCAATTTTAATTTTTTTTATCTTGGTAGCGACACTTTGCAAGGTGCAAATTCCTTTGTAGCTTATTTGTAAAGATGGAGTTTTTATAGAATAGTGTTCAATTGGTTTGAATTTTTGAAAGTAAAATTATAAAAAATACACCAGCGAACTAAATTTGAGTTTATTTCATTTTATTTCACACAGTAGTTTTTTAGTTTTTATGTTTATATTGTTGAAAATATAAGGTGTCGTTTGGTAACACTTACGTTTTCAGTTTTCTGTTTATATTTACAAAAATTTTAAAAATTCAAATAAAAACTTATTTGGTAAATTTTTAATTTATAAATTAGTGGTCTCAATTTATAAATTTGGCCAAAAAATGTAAACTAAAAAAATGTGTTTCCATTTTGAGTTTTGAGTTTTTTTTTTTTTTACCACCCAACACTAGCCACCGCCCGCTACCATCTTCCACCACCGTTTTTCGCTACCACCACCCACCCCCAACCACCACCTGCCACCACCACCCGCCACCACCACCCACCACCCACTTGCCATCCACCACCCACCTACCGCCCACTCGCCACCACCACCACCCACCCCTCGCCACCACCCTCGCCACCACCCACCTACCATCCACCCGCCATCACCCACGACCTGCCACTACCATCCACCGCCCGCCACCACCACCCGCCACCTACCCGCCACCACCACTCACCAGCCACCTGCCACCACCATCCACCACCAGCCACCTGCCACCACCACCCACCACCCACTTGCCATCCACCACCCACCTACCGCCCACTCGCCACCATCACCACCACCACCCACCCCTCGCCACCACCCCCGCCACCACCCACCACCCATCTACCATCCACCCGCCATCACCCACGACCTGCCACTACCATCCATCGCCCGCCACCTCCACCCGCCACCTACCCGCCACCACCACTCACCAGCCACCTGCCACCACCATCCACCACCAGCCACCTGCCACCACCCCCCACCACCACCACCACCACCACCACCACCTACTCGCTACCACCCGCCACCATCATCCACCCACCCACCACTACTCGCCACCCACCTGCCATCACCAGCCACCACCCGCTACCACCACCACCACCACCCACCTGCCACCACCACCACCACCACCACCCACTCGCCACCGTCACCCACCACCTGCCACTGTCACCACCCGCCACCACTCGCCACCTACCTGCCACCAACACCCACTACCCGCTACCACCACCACCACCATCACCACCACCACCTACTCGCTACCACCCACTACCCGCCACCATCATCCACCCATCTACCATCACCACTCGCCACCTACCCGCCACCACCCACCACCACCCGCCATCCGCCATTCGCCATCCACCTGCCACCACCACCCGCCACCACCGCCGCCACCACCACCCACTCGCTACAACCCACCACTGTCACTCACCCACCCACCACCACCACCACCACCACCCACCCTCCACCACCCGCCATCCGCCACCCACCTGCCACCACCACCACCACCACCACCACCCACTCGCTACCACCCACCACCCGCCACCGCCACCCACCCACCACCACCACCACCACCCACCCACCCACCACCACCACCACCACCACCCACTACCCACCACCCACCGTCACCACTTTCCACCACCGTCTTCCGCCGCCGCTTGCCACCACTTGCCATTTCTCACTCTTTTTTATATTTTTAATTTTTTTTAAACATTTTATCAATTACCAAACGCGTTTGTAATTTATGTTTTTCTAAAAATAAACAAAAATCAGTTTATAAAATTTTTGTAAATATAAACTGAAAACGTAAACATTACCAAACAGACCCTAATAAATTTGAGTTTTTGGTTGTGCTGGTCTTTCTAAACTTTCCGTACTGTTTTCATTGATTTGCAACCTTGAGAACACACTGAATTATGGTCTTGAAAGAGTGTGGGCTATTGGATATATGAAAGGTTCACGCCGGTGAGTTATGTATTTATTTAGTTTGGTGGGTGGGGGAGGTTGGTGGGGATGATCTCTTTTGTATAGGTTTTGGAGTTCTAGGGGCATATTCAGATTCCTTACTAGTAGATTCGTGAGCTTGTTTTGTTCACAAATTTTAATGTGGTTATCCTTTGGATGTCAAAGTCTGGGATTTAAGGCATGAAGGGATAGAAAGAAGTCATGCTTAAATTGTCTAATTAACCAATAATTAAAGTTGGAAGTAGTTGTGGTTGAATTGAGTTATTGCTTTTATTGAATAGAATATTGCAATTTCAAGGAAGAAAATTTAACTACTCTTACTAAATTTGTTGAATGTATCCTTGAATGTGTTTAACACTTCTTTTTCTACAACTTCGTTTTCTATTGCTGTTGTATTCTCTGGACAGGGTTGTAATTGGTTATGTTGAAGGAACCATTATGGTAAAAATTGGTCGAGAGGAACCTGTAGCTAGTATGGACAATAGTGGAAAAATCATATGGGCTAAGCACAATGAAATTCAAACTGTTAATATTAGGAGTGTTGGTGTAGATTATGAGTAGGGATGACAATTTGAAACCGGCCTGACGGGGACCCGACCCCCCGTCCCCGATAAGAGTGGTTTTTCCCCGAAAAATACCCCCGACGGGCCAGGGATGGTATTTAAAATTGAATCCCCGATCAAATTCGGACCGGGGACGGGGATCACTTTCACAGCCCCGGCCCCGACCCCGTTTCTCCCTCGATCTAATCTATTATATATCTATTATATATCTCTGATCTCTCTTCTCTCTGATTTGTCTCTCTTCTCTCACTCTCTCACTCTCTCACTTTCTTTCTTCTCTCACAGACGCTACATAATGCAGTCGGCTCCTCTCGTCGCCTCCTCCTCCTCCAGGCCACTACCGTCTCTCTGTCGCTTCCTCCTCCTCCTCCGTCGCCTCCCGCAGCCTCCTCCCATCGCCTCTCGCGGACGTCTTTCTCCGCCAGGCCACCGTCAGATCTGAGAAGATCCGTCGGCTCGGCTCCTCCCTCCTACCAGATCTGTCTTTTTTTTTCTTTTTTTTTGATGATGTTACCGTTGATGAAAATGATGTTGTTGATGATCGATGATGTTGGTGTTGATAATCGATGATGTTGTTGATGATAATAAGCTAAACAGAGACGGGGATTTTCCCGGGGTCGGGGAAACCCGATCCCCATTGGGGGCGGGGCCGGAGAGGGTGAGGGGTTCCCCGCCGGGGATCGGGGCCGGAGACGGGAAAGTTTGTAGTTTCGGGGATCGGGGACGAGGATGGTAATCCCCGGCCCCGCCCCGCCCCGCCCCGCCCCGTTGTCATTCCTAATTATGAGATTTGATTCAATTTTGTTCTCATCTTTTTCTAAATAAAACTACAACGATTTCTGCTCAAGGTGATATTGAAATTCACTGTGCTTTTTTCTTCTCAGGTTACTGGTGGAGAAAGATTACCTTTGGTAGTGAAAGAGTTGGGGACCTGTGATCTTTACCCACAAGTGAGTTGGCCTTCTTTGGATGTAGTAGATATTATTTGATATGTTGTGTGATGATTTGAATTTTCACACTAGTGAGCTGGCCTTCTTTTTGAAGTAGCACTTCTGCTATAATTTTCTGATTGAAATACTAAAGCACACAAAGATATCTGGTAGAAGAAAATTGAATTCGAGGTGTTGACGCCCCAAAATCACCAAACGGCGTCGGTTTAGCACGAAACTTGGCACACACGACTGCCTAGGTACGAGAGACTTGTGGAAGAAGATGGGACTCAAATCAGGTTCTCGGATTGGGAGTTAGAGCCAGATTTCACTCTAGGCAAACTAGTTCCTTAAGAAACTTGAATTCGAGGTGTTGACACCCCAAAATCACCAAACGACATCGGTTTAGCACGAAACTTGACACACATGACCGCCTAGGCACGAGAGACTTGTGGGAGAAGACGGGGCTCGAATCGGGTTCTTGGTTTGGGAGTTAGAGTCGGATATCACTCTAGGCAAACTAGTTCCTTAAGAAACTTTAATTCGAGGTGTTGACGCCCCAAAATCACCAAACGGCTACGAAACTTGGCACACACGGCCGCCTAGGTACGAGAGACTTGTGGGAGAAGACGGGACTCCAATCGGGTTCCGGATTTGGGAGTTAGAGCCGGTTAGACGGGACTCCAAATAAGCACATTATAAACACATTATCCTGTCACAAATAAGCCAATGATCAGTATTTGCTCTAAGTAAACAGAAAACAGTAATATTGAAGCATGCAATCACCTGTTTTCCATGTATATTTTGAAATGAAACAGAGTCCAAACATAATTATTATATTTTTTATAAATAAATAAAAAACACTAGTATGAAACATAATGTTCAAGTTTCAAACACCAGAAACAAAACTTTGGCTCTTCATAAATTTGTTGTGTTGTTGATAGTTAAGAATTCAGGAACAGGCATATGAATGCTTTTGAAATTAATATGTTGTTGTTATGTGAAAACAAATCAAATAGGGTGAACTTTCATGATCTATACCAATGTAAGAGATTTAGCCTAATAATCCACCAGATAAGAAAACCCAAACCTGAAGAACATAGACAGAGATGGGAAACAATCTATTCATGATCTAATTTTTGCCAACCCATATCTCACATTGTTAAAAGAAATTGTTATAAACTGTGACATGTAAGGACATAATGTTCTTTCCTCAAAACAATAAGTTTTAATGCCATCAGAGTCGTGAGTCAAAAATAAATAAATAAATATTCCTAGAACCTTTGGCTGCAACAAAAGTATGAATCCTTATTCTGCCAATTTTTTATATATATAGTAGTTAATTTTTTATGTTTTTATGTAATTAAAATATTAACACAATTATATTGTCATTAATTATTTTTATTTTGTTATTTTCAGATATTTCCGGAGTAGCAGTTTGCTTCTTGTGGAATGCAGACGTGTAAAGATTATGACTAACTTTTGTTTTTGTAACCCATGGAAGAATCATGACGAAAATTTTTGTTTTTAATTTACGTTATTTAGATTTGTAAACAACATTATGTATGTATTATGCAACATTATGTATTGGGATAATTTTGCTGATGTATTGTTATGAATGGAAGAATATTTTAATTATGGATGGATTTTTATTTATATACTGGACTTTTTATATTATTATGTAATTATTGATTTTTTTTATAGTTATTTTTCATTTAATACAGGTCATTTTCATATTTTTAATAATTTTATTACAGGTTTTTTTTATTTTTTATTTTTTTGAGACGGCAGCACACACACCGTCTCAAAAAGAAAAATAGAACCAGGGTTTTTTGCAACGGCAGTAATGCTGTCGCAAAAGATAGGGCCTTTGGTTGAAAAGGAAGATTTTTAGCGACGGTGTTATTTGCCATCGCCAATAGTATTTTAGCGAGCATCAAGTGCTGTCTCAAATAACCCTTTAGCGACGGTATTTGTGCCGTCGCAAATAACACTTTTAGCGACGGCAACACAGTGCCGTCTCAAAAAAACTCAGATTTTCACGCGTTAATGGCGACAGCATTTTTTCGTCGCAAACAGGCATTTTTGCCGTCGCCTTTTTTTTTTTGTAACGGCGTTATACCGTCGCTAAAACCCTTTTGCAACCCTTTTTGTTGTAAACCCCCACTTGTTGTCGCAAAAGGCCAGTTATCGTCGCAAAAAAATTTTTGAGATGGCGCTTTAAGTATTTGCGACAACATTTTACCGTCGCAAAAAAGTAATTTTTTTTGTAGTGCTTTTTATAATTTTTCAGTCAATTGACTGAGCCCTGAAATTCCTATTTTAGAGATAATATCTGAATCTTTACAGATACAGGAGAAAGAAAGTGAGGCCCACAATAAATTATTTGTCTTTTTTGCTAGTCTGTTTTTGAACTAGTAATTGTTTAGAGCTACTACGAACCGCCTTTCTGTATTCTTTTTTCTCTTCTTCCTATCAACAACTTGGAAAAATTCCCTCCTCATCTCATTTCTTTATATTTTTTTATACTCTTTTATAAATTTAAATTCAGACTCATATTGATAATTTGAATTATCTAGGTAATTATTTAGTAATTTTAGAATATAGAATATAGTATTGTGATTGATAGAGAAAGTAGATATGTGAGATATTGTGTTAGGTGATTGAAGAACATAAAATGATAGAATAAATTATGATTGGTTAAGAGTATGGACAAGTGAAACTCCAAGAATAGTCTATAATTTTTCTTATGTCGTAGGTCTTGGTATGAAAGTCATCCATACAAAAAAAAAAATTAACTTCATCAGATAATTACAAAAATATGAACAAATCGTATTTATTTTATAAAATAAATGATTTAAATTTAATTATATTTACTATTCATTTTATAAAACAAAATACAATTTATTTTTTGTATTTATAATTTTCAAAATAAACTAATTTTTTACATAAATAACTTTTATTGTGGGAACTTACGAGATAGGCGATTCAGATTATCGATACGAAACAGATTAAAAGCTATAAGAAAACAAAAGTGCTAGAGATCTCACAAGTTCTATTAAAATTTCTACCAAATGTCTCACATGGGGTGTGGGACTCACATAAGACCCACCCCACACCCATGTAAGATATTTAGTAGAATTTTTAAGGTCTCTATCATTGCTCATAATAAAAATATGAAAAAACATAGAGAGATGAGATATAAATGAGAATGGGTAAATTATATTAACACCCTTTGAGGTTTGATCTAATTATATTTCATTCTCTGGCGTTTTGAAAATTAAATAGATAAAATTACATTGAAAAAAATAAAGCAAAGGAAAGGGAAAAAAAATAGAGAAAGTAAAGTAAGAAAAGAGAAAATAAATGTGTTTAGTATTTTCATTATGTCTAAATAATTATAATGACAAAATAATCATTAAAAGTGATATATATTAACTCAAATTATAAGGGTGCAACTGTAATTTACCCAAGGAGAATATATCACCCGAACTTGCCCAACATCGGAAACACCAACCTTCGCCAAAAAAAAAAAAAAAAGTAAAAATAAAAATAAAAACAGAATCTTCCATTTTGGTATTATCACCATCCAATTAAAATAAATAAATTCACTCAGAAACAAACCAACAAAATGAAAGTGGAGAATAAACAGAACCAGAATCGAATCCAACACAGGGGCCGGTCTTAGATAAACAGAGAAGTTGGTTTAACGATTTCCAAAACCGAAAATTCTTCGAATTGAATCTAATCCAGAAATCAAATCAAATATGTAATTCTTAATTTGGTTACAAAATCTGTGGTCAACATTGATTGCATCTCGTCAAATTTGATTTGATTTGATTTCTACTCGCACTCCTCTGTTATCGATATTGTCATCGGCGCCGCTGATTCAAAACTTTTTGGCCATGGTTTCAAGTTTTGCAGAGCATTTGTGAGATTCAAAAATTTGTTTTAAATCTTGCTGCGTTTCTTTGGCGAAAACCCAGAATCAGAGATTGGAGAAGCCATTTTAGAGAGAAAAAATACAGAGCATTATGGCAATCCATTTCGATTTCGCAACCCATTCATCACAATACTCAAAAACAAACAAGTAAACTAATGAATTTATTTTAGCAAGATAGAGAGTAATTTTATTCAATCTTGAGAACTCACAACTTCAGAAAGAAAAGGAAAAATCAAAAGTGAAAGTGGGGCACATAAGCTCCACAATTGAAGAAAGAAATTTAGCAATAAACCATTCAATTACAAAAGTTTCTATTCAACCAACCAGAAGAAGTTGATCAGTGACAATGGCGGTCGCCTTTCTGGGGGATGAAAGTGCATGAAGAAGGGCCCGGCGGTGCTTCTAGTTCTTTATGAACCAATGCGGACTCAGAGCCACCGCCGCCATGAGGCACCATCAGCTTTCTAGCTTGCAAATTTCTTGCAGCCTCAAGAGGCTTGTTGGTGATGGAAGCCAAGACTATAACCCAGACAATCAACTTGAACATGGTTTTCCAGTGGAATTCCATTGCTCAATGAAGAAGAAGAATGAAAATTTATGAACCAATGCCGACTTCCGTAATTTTGAAGACTTTTTGAGAGTTTTTATAGGTTTTTCTTTTTTATTTTATTCTATCAGCCCATGAAGCCTGAACATTTAGTGGTTCTAGAACATGGTTTTAGGTTTATTTTGAACCAATGCCGACTTCCGTAATCAACTTGAACATGGTTTTAGCTTTATTTTGATAACATAAATTTTTTAGTTAAAAAATTAGAAAGTTATTACGAAAATTCTGAATATGTTTTTTACACATTTTTTTATAAAAAATTAAAAGACACTAAAAAGTTAATTCTTAAAACAACCCTTGATATGAGAATAGGCTATTTTAATAAAATTTTGACTTTTTAATTAAAATATGAGGCGAAAATATATATATATTTAGAATACTTTTTTTTCTTGTTACAAAAAAAAAAAAAAAAAAAAAAATGTACAAAAAATAGAGAGAAGGAAATTTTTTACTTTTTTATATAATTATTTGATTTTTTTAGATGTTTAAGTAACTTTTTTGACTTTTTAATTATTATTATAACTTTCCAAACTGGAAAATATGACCACTGTATCTGTATCATCCTTCCCTTATTAATAGAGGTGCACGTTTACTATAATAAATAAATAATAAAATTTTATTTATAAAAAATTGAGAAATAAGGTTAAGTTGGAATTAAATATTTTTATGAATAATTTCATACAATACATATTAATTCATGATTTTTTTTTTATTATTATTATTTTTTTTTTTGTGGAGAACATGAGAAATTTAACTTGTAAAAGAAAATTAGGGAAATTATATTGTAATTTGTTTCTTGGATCAATATGATCTTTGTAGCTTTAATTGAAAAAAGCGAGAAGCATCATCATCAACACCAGATTTCATCTTCTTCTTCACCAGAGAGAGAATCATCTTCTCAGTTTCTGTTGGAACAATCTTCTGTGTAAATAAAATAACTTAAAATAATTCAAACAAAATAAAATAAAACTTACAGAATTTATTTTGTTGAAACGAATAAATAATTAAAGACCAAGTCGAGTGTGTGACACTCTATCCTTAAGACAGATTCGCCCCGCTACGGTGCTTACGGTTATGTGGCGTCTATCTCCCAAGATACAATAATCTTCACAAATTTGTAGTAGCACTTCGGACAAATTTGTCCGGCGAACTAGAACCTTGTGTTCTGTAACTCTCTGAAATTTTTCCTAAATAATATGAAGAATAAAGGACGCAAGAGAGCAAAATGAAGGCAAGAAAAATGAATTCTCGGAATCAATCAAAATTGGAATGGGGTTGCCTTCATATAAGCTTTGTTGGCACCTATTCAATTTGAATAGAAAAGGTATGAAGAAGGGACATAACCCTTCCTTTAAAATAAAGAGACACCATGAAAGGTTTGTACCCTTTCATTCAAATGGAGGTTTGACCCTTTCTATAAAACAAAAAGACACCATGAAAGGTTACACCATTTCGTTCAAAATGGAGTCTATTTCAATTCACAACTACTTCTTTATAAATTTTCCAACAGTTTCTTCATCTATACACACACATATCTATATATATATATATATAAGAGAGACGGAGAGCACCAGATCTGTGTGTATGCACAGATCTACACAAGCACACATCTATGTATATATATATGAGAGAGAGAGAGAGAGAGAGAAGGGGGCACCCACCAACAAAGAGAGAGAGAGAGAGAGAGCCATCAACTGGCCAATTGGCGTCGCCATCACCGTTTCCTTCTTCTCTTTCACCCCTTCTCTTCATCTTTTCTTCTCCTCTCTCTTTCTCGCATCTTCTCTCTTTCTTCTTTGTTTAAAAGAGTAAAGGAAAAAAAAACCAAAAAAAAAAAAGAAAAAAAAAAAATTCAAAACGACATCATTTGAATATTTGAACTAATCCAGGACAATGATTTTGAGCTACCACGAAATATCCTTATAGCAAATGGCAACTTTGTATATCTTGTTGCAGAGTCAAATAATTCTGCAAATGGCAACTTTATATTTGTAGCCGCAAAAAACCGCTCCATGTTGGCAGCATGAGCGAATGCAATGACGGTGGAGTATGTTTGTATGTCTAACACTCATTTTATTTTAATAGAATATATATTTTTTCAATATATAAATATGATTTTCATGAAATTAATACAACGATACCTTTATAATAAAATTAATATTAAAAATATTTAATCAAAAATTAAAATAAATAAAAAAAATAATCACTTTATTTGGTTTCATTTTTAGAGTTATTTATTTTAATTTAAAAATTAATTTGAAAAAAATAAATAAAATGCAAAAATATATTTTCAAAATCCTCAAAAATTACATTCTTTTCAACAAAAAAAAAAAATAATTTTATTCAACAAACTAATTTTGATTTTTTTGCAGGAAAAAAACATAAAAGAAAATGAAAACTAAACCAAGCTGTGCCTAAAAAATTTAAATACTCGTATATTTTTTTAAATAAAAATAATTTAAGTGAAATACTAAAAATTATCAACAAAAAAACAAATTCACCAATTTTTTGAGTCCTTTTCTATATATCTAAAGGCTCCATTCCACGTCTACAATCCATCTATTAGTCCATCCATGTCTTAGAGCGATTGATTCATGCTTACGTTTTTTTTACTTTTGATCTACAACGATTCTTCCATTTATACTGCGAGATGCATCTAGACAGGAAAATACTATAGGTAAATTGTGAATAGATTATAATAGTTGGATCTAATTTTCATAAAGTCTTATTGAAAATAAGTTTTACTAAATTATCGTTAAAAATAATTTTTTGTGACGATTTTTTACATATCACAAAAAATTGACAATTAATGAATTTTTTTTGTCACGATTTTTATAAATTATAGGTTGAATGTAATATTTTATCTTATTAACTATTTTAACATATTTTGTACTTTAGGAAACTATTTTAGTCACTACAAGAAAAATAGGATATTACCATATTTTTTTTCCTGGCGTTTTTTAAAAACGTTGTGAAAATTTTTATGATTTTTTACCTTCTCAGCCAATTTGATTAGAGTAGTGATTGGTAGCTCGAACATTTGGCTCGAATGTTTGGCTCGACCCCAAAACGACGTCGTTTTGGGGTCGATTTTTTTTTTTTTTTTTTTTTTTTTCCCTGGTTTTGACAGAAGAAGAAGGAGGGTAGAAGACGAAGAAGACGGAGGGGGAGGGGGGGGGGGAGGGGGAGGGGGCCCTAATACAGGGGAGGGGGGGGGAGGGGGAGGTGGGGGAGGGGGAGGGGGCCCTAATACAGGGGGAGGAGGCGGAGGCGGCAGAGCTGGGCTACGATCGGCGGAGCTGGGCAACGATCGGCGGAGCTGGGCGACGATCTGGAGCTGGGCGACGACGGCGGGCGGCGAGGCCACGACGGCGGGCGGCGAGACGATCGGCGGCGTCTTCTCTCCCTCTCTTCCCGTCTGCTTCTCTCTCTGCCTCTCCCTCTCTTCCTCTTTTCTCCCTCTCCCTCTCCCTCTCTTCCTCTTTTCTCCTCTCCGAGCCAAAATCGAGCTCCATTTTTCGAGCTACCGCGATTTATCCATTTGATTATTTTATATCGTTTTGTGCGCCGTTAATAGAAAGCTGTGAAATAACGTTTATTTGGGATTGAAAAGGCAGGTTTCTGATCAAAAAAAGAGAACAGAGGCGTGACTTTTGTGAGAGAGAGAGAGAGAGAGGGGGGAAAGGGGGGGGGCAAAGAGAGAAATCAGGGCCTTGGATCTTCGATCTCCATGGATTCTTTGGTTGTATGATCTGGACATTCTTGTTCTGTACTTGATTTGAGTGTATCTCTGTAATATCGTTTGAATCCCTCTTATCTAAGTCGATCTAGGGATCAAGGTTAGAGTTTTCTGATATGGATTTGCTACATTCACATAAGATCTGTAAACTTTCATGGCTGAAACTAACGATTTATAGTTGATTTCTAGTTTCTTTTCTTCTGTTTTGTATTTTCTTTTTCCAAATCGATTTATCTAGGGTTATGAGTGCCGTATTAATGTCTCTGATCACGTACAGGATAAGCTAGCAGCGTTGGATCTTGATCGTTAGCAACAATAAGTAGAAGCAAGCTCAACGATGTAGAGATGTAGATCTTATTCTCAGATCTGTTCTCTATCCGATCAGATCTGCTCTCTCTATCTCTCCGATCTGCTAGTATGGTAATATCAAATCTACTCTCTCAATCTCTCCGATCGAATTTCATGTATTCTCTAAATTGCTCTATGAGATTTGGACCTTTCTCTCTAGTTTTTGATTGAATCTCATTATCTTTGTCACTCTATCACATTTTCCTTATAGAGAATGTCAAAACAATTTCTAAAGGTTGGTTAATTATGCTATTAATGCTCTAATACTATGATTGTTATCCTAGATATGTCGTACTTAGGTAATTAATTCATTCTTTCAAGCCAAAATTCATACTGTCTGCATCTGTGAGTCTTCTATTCAAAGAAACATTTCCCCTCACTTTCTGCTCTTTAGATTTAAGGTTAATTATGTTTTAATTTGTGATAATACTTTTATTTCTTTTTTAAATTGGAACAAAATTAGCGCCCGACCTGTGAATTTCTTTATCTACATTTCTATGCTATAATAAATTACTTAAATTGGGAGACAAAGAAAGAGCTCAGATTCAGTTGTTAATGAAAAATAAAATTGTAGGTACTTTTCATTTTACCCACAAAGGTTTTTTTGGTTTTTGTTTTTGTTTTTGTGATTATGAATAAAGGGTCCAGTTTAAGACAGTGCACCTAAGGCCCCCAAGAACTTAGAGCCAGCCTTGGATACTAACAAATATACCAACAAACATCTATACTAATCAAAACACAAAGCTTACACGTGAATTCCACTTGACATGTCTCAACTTGCCGTTGTGCCTAATTGAAATGTTTGTTGGTTCCTAATTAAAATCTGACAGTTAAAAATAAAGTAAAATTGAGAACTTTGATTTCTTCTTTGCCCCCACTATTTGCTCCGCTTTCTACACTTCACAAGTAAGTACTTTCAATTCACCAAAATTTTAGAAACTAACGTTTCGATTTGTCTGATTTTGTGCAACACAAAACAAGTATGACTTTCGTAAATGTCTTGAGTGCACAAATGTGTAATTGGTTTTGATGGGTGTTTTGTTTTGATTCTAGTTGGGAAAAGTGCGCTATTGGGTCTAAACATTGCTAAAAATGGTAGAAGATTACCATGCCGAGCTTCCCTTGTTTGGTGGCGCAATAGCCAGCACATTCCCTCTTCGATTTCAGGTTAGTTCTTATATCTATGTATACATATTTAAGGGTTCATTAATATTTGAACACTAGACAAGGCCATTGACTGATGAACTTTTGCTGGACTTGCAGGATGTGAGCAACATTCGACAAGTCCTTGATCATCAGGTCATTGATGCATTTTTCTTTTAATAGTTCTCCAATTTGTTTCCTTCATATGATGCTCTGTCTGTTTCAGTTTCATTATCTCTCTTTTTGGATCTCTCTCACAAAATTTCTGGACAAATTTAATGTTCTGTAATGAAATTTTTATTGACTCTAATGTTGTGATTTGGATCATGTCCCTGTTGAGGTTTTCATATTAACTGTGATCTGTCAATCTTTTTATGTGTTCGGTCCTTTCAAAATTTTCTGGAATGGATTTCATCTCTATCTTTCTTACATTTGTGAACTTTATTATTTTGTGTAGGGAATGTGCACAATGACTATATCAGCTTCAGTTCCTGCACTTAAGCCAGCTGAATGTGTAGGTTCCATATGCCCTTCAGCTACTACTACTCAGTATGTGGTATTGTATTTTGGGCTGTATCTGATTGCACTAGGAACTGGCGGGATCAAACCATGTGTTTCTTCCTTTGGAGCGGGGGTCAATTTGATGATACCGATCCAAAAGAGAGGGTAAAGAAGGGGTCTTTCTTTAATTGGTTTTATTTTTCTATTGATATAGGTGCTCTTGTAGCAGGTAGTTTAATTGTGTGGATTCAAGAAAATATTGGGTGGGGCCTGGGTTTTGGCATCTCTGCATTGTTTATGGGCACTGCCATTGCAAATTTCTTTTTAGGCACTCCTTTGTATAGATTTCAGAAGCCAGGGGGTAGCCCTCTTACCAGAGTTTGCCTAGTTTTGGTTGCATCATTTCACAAGTGGAATTTGGAGGTTCCTACAGACAGTAGTCTCCTGTATGAAACACCAGACAAAACCTCAGCAATTGAAGGAAGCAGAAAACTTGACCATACCGATGATCTGAAGTAAATTTTTTCATTTATTCAATTCTGAACCATTTATTTTGATCTATTATCAGTTTTCTGCTTTCATCTGGAAACTTATTCGCATATTTGGCTATTGATTTTCACCTTAAGCAAATTTTATAGGGTATTTTGGGTATTAAACATAAGCAATGACTTTTTATGTATTTTGCATTGAACACACATGTTGGTTCTGTAAATAGGATCACCAACATAATTACATATACTGGTATTATATGATGCTCTCTCGTGGATGTCTTGAGAATCTTGAGACTTTGAGACTAAGTAATTCATCTCAATTGGGGTGTGAATACACAGTTAGGTGTCCTCGTTTATTTTGTTATGGTTCTGTAAACTTGTTTTGGGAAGGTAATTATAGGAGTTCTGATGTATTCAGTTGAAGTCACTTTTTAAATATGTTGATTGTTTTATTTTTTTCATTTCTTTTTCATTGTGATTATTTAAGGAGTTACGCAAAATTCATTGTTTCGTGAACAAGTTATTGCATTTTTTAGCAGGGATTAAAAAAATATGATTTTATTTGAGATGTCTGGATCTGAAATGCAATCGCTTTGTCTTTCAGTAATCTTGAAGTGGTCTTTCTATGGTTATTTTTATGAATTCCTCCTTTCACTGGGTCCTCTTACAAGTTGTTCATGGCAACTGGCTTTATATCCTTATCATCTATGGACTAAGAGGAAGGATTGGCAGGCAATTGAAAATTGCTGGAAAGATGCAGCAGTGTGATCGAAATAATAGAAGTTCTCTAATCTATTTTATCTCCTTAAAATTTTTCCTTTCTTGGTATTTAAACAAATCTTAAATTCTTAATCTTATTTTTATGTCCTTCATTCCATATTTTTATATTTTTTTGGTAGTGGGGAAAGAATTTAGTTCGTGTGTATACGTTTGGGTAACTTTTATGTTGTTTTCCAACATTTCTCTATGTCACAAATAATTTTTTATTTTTTTCATTTTTTTTTCCTTTTAGTAAAGTTATTGGTTTCCTAGTTGACCAAAACCACATACCAAAATGAGAATTTGATCCTTTTGTTGGGTTTGGGGAAGAGTGGGGAGGAGGGGTTGGTTCTTGGACTCCTCAACTGCGATAAAAATGAGAGTTTGCTAAAATCTAACCATGTTTTCTCTTGCCAAAAAATGACTCGTTATATTTGAAGTTATCAACTATCTGAATTCTTATAATTATCTATTGTACTGTCATCTTTTCTTTTAGACTTTTACAATACTTTTACTTTATGATAATTAATTCCCACCCATTTATTTCCTAAAACTCTTCTGTTCTATAGGTGCCTCGACAAAGCTGCAGTAATTCCAGATGCTGAGAACCAAGATGCCACTATATTTACTAAAACTCTTCGTGTTGCAATATTTACAGGTTATTGATGCATTTTTCTTTTCGTGTTGTAATGATCCAAATCACAGTGTCTCACAAGAAGCCACTATATTTGCAACAGAGGCAAATATTTTAGTTCATCAATATGCCTACATAAGCATATATCATACTAATGATCCGTGCTATAGTAAACATTGGCATGAACATATTAGTTCATTATATTCTGCCAAATATTAAGACCATGTCTGCACTGAAGCTACATGAAACTTTTCCACGAAACTTTATCATGATTCAAGATTAGCCTTGACTACACTCGAAGTAGATGGGTAAATATGGTTCAGATTACGGGGCTTGTCCCATGCCTTTATACACATTGAAGATTTTTTGGTGATCTATGAAATTCGTATATGACATAATTTGATAATCTGTTTGCATATTAAGGTAGTAACTTTCTTGATTTGTAGGTTTGATAATGAGCTTAACAAAGTGGTTGCTATTAAAGTTATTGACTTGGAAGAATCGTGAGTATATAGCTTTAATTATGTCTCCTCTATACAATTTATTTGCTTTCTCTCTTACTAGAACTGCTTATTTATGCTTTAGTTTAGGTCAGTCCTTTATACTTCTCTCTAGAGTAAACTTGTGTTTCAGGAGGTTTCTTTTTCCTGTAAAGCTACCAGTAAGTGTTTGATTGCTGCTAAAAACTGTTTGTAAAAGACTTGCATCACCATTCTTGTGGTGTAAACTATTACTGACATTGTGACATAAGATGCCTGGATCTATCTGATACCCCTACATGAAATAAGCTGGATGCCAATTAATTGGGCTTTGCTCTTTTCTTTTACTCATCCTGAGATTTTTTCCTGATAAAAAACCTTGACAAACACTGGAATGTTAAAGCCATCAATAACCGAGCTTCTCCAATATCTGTGCTTCTCACATGCCATGTCTCAGCTTCACTGCTTAGCAGATTCTGGAAGTGTATCAGAATTTTGACATTTTTCCCCATCAACTTTTGACTTTCGTTGGCTTTGTAATTTAGAATTGAAGTTCTATGTTTGATTTGAAATATTAACATGATTTTCCCCTTTTGCTACAGTATTTTTCTGTGGTAATAATTGGAAGTTGTATCTATGGAGTGCATAACATGATTTTGTATTGTCATATTGTATTTAAATTTGTATTGTCATATTGTATTTAAAGGGGTTTTATTTATTTATTTATTTATTTTATGGAAAATTGAAAAATGAATTCACATTATGGTATATATTTTGAGAATGGTGATGGATGATGATGGATGATATAGGTTTGGTTTGAACAAAAGTCAAGAGATCATTAATTATGATTTTTCTTTTTCTTTTTCAAAAAATGAAAGAATGATGGCGTTTTTCTTAAAAACGTCGCGAAATGTCGTCATTGTGACATCAGAGATAACTCCTTTAACGTGCATAGTTAACGGGTGTAAAGAATTAGCGGCGTTTTAGAAAACGTCGTCTAAAGTCTTTAGTGGCGTTTTTCAAACGTCACAAAGATACAGCGACGGCTGCATCATCGACGAATTTTATAAACGTCGTTTTATTTTTTTGCGGCGTTTTTCTAGCCTATAAAACGCCGCTAATTCCCAATTTTCTTGCAGTGAGTCCAACTCCCTTTCCAAACAATATGATTAGTAATAGGAAATTGATATACCTAAAATCAAATTTATTTATTTATTTTTTTCCTATTAGATACAAAGACATAGTTCCATGTATATTTATTAAAGAATTCTATTATAAGCCTTTTTTTTCTTCTTCTTCTTCTTCTTGTTGTTTTAATGTTAATGTTGTTTTTGGGTTCTATTTATTTATTGATACATTTAACGTGTGTGATAATGTATTGATATTTGGATGAGTAGGTCATAGTTCGAGAGGCCCCACACTCATGCATGGTAGTGATTGGAATCCAACTGGTGGCATTTCACATATTATGCCTAATGAATTGAACCAAGTGGTTGACGGGTATATACTCTTGGCTTCTCGTTTGGGTGTTTTAGCTCGAGATGGGAACCCTATGCCCCTCACTTATAGAACTTAGAGCCATGTACCGAAGGAAAACAAAGAGAGAATTTGGAGAGAAGTAAAGGTAAAAGAATTATTTCATTTTACAAATCAATTTTAATTTTAATTTGTTATTATTTATATTATTTGTTTCATATTTTATAGTTGCCAGTTTGTTTTGTTTCTTCCTTTTTTTTCTTTTGTTGTTTCCTTGAATAATTGGCCAATCACCATCTAAAAGCAAATAGATTGCACATTCTAGATTACTTTCTAGACTTCCTTACCAAGATAAGTCGCTGTTGATAAGTGATTGGGATTTATTCCTCTATGAATAGTATGATTCTTCCCTTTAATTGATTGCTCATCGGTGGTTTAGTTGTGATGTTGTGGAATCTCATGCAGTTTGTGCATGAGACACATCTCTTTTGTGCTTTGATTTTTTGGAAAGCTTACCTGCTTTTTAGGAAGGATGATACCCTTTGTTATTACTCTCTCTCTCTCACTTGAATTTTGCATTTGAACATTTGAGGCTGCTCGTCATGTACTGCTTGGCCTCGCAGAGATCAAATTTCGGACATTATTTTAAAGCTGTCGCAGTAAAGATGACTGCTTTAAAATCACATGTCTTCTTTAAAATATGTGAAAATTTGTTTTTGATTGATAATGTGAAATCTATTATAGATCCAGGAGAAAGTTGTTACCTTTGTAATTTATTGCTATTGCTTGATAAATTGAGCTTCATACTTGTATTTTTTAATGTCGGAGTGGACTACTTGTGCTGTAAAATTTTTAAAGCAAGATCTGTGGTTGAGAGTTCATGAGCAGGTTTTTCAAGGGCTGAAATTTAGTGTAATTTAGTGCTTGTCAAATAAGAAAGGTTTTTTAGAACTGATCATTGGTGCCAAAACTAATAAATATATTCACCATTTGGGATGATAATGAGTTGGGTATTATGGGACCCACACCTACTTGTCCTTACCCCACCTTTCCTGGCTTGCTCTTAATTCCCTTCCCTGGCTTTTCCTAATCCTTGCTCCATATTTTGAGCAATTTGTCTATTAAGCAAATAATTAAAATTACTTGTTTTATTTTATTTTTTTATTTTGCATTATTGTATCATTGTGTGTTAGATGTGTATACTTCATTAAATGAAAGCACTGAATCATGATTTTTTTTTTTCTTTTTTGAAATCACTTTTAATCATATTGAAGTTATCATTTAGGGTGACATACGTACATTATTTGTGTTTGTGCACAAGCATTAAAATGCTTGCAGATAAGCGCTCACAGAAGTAGACATTATATGTGGATCAGTGAATACATGTCTAGGCATATATTTGGGCACATATACAGTCACACAAGTGTATATAGATTAATATGCATATATAGGCACATATATGAGATGCCCATCTTATATTATATGTACCCTTAGTTACGTTATTTTTTTTAGTTATAATTATTTTTTTTTTCTTT
>JAXFYN010000228.1:0-238413 GCA_036172215.1 Camellia granthamiana | reverse complement strand
CTCGGAAGATTCTCAAGCAAGGTTATTACTGATCCACTATGGAGGAGGTTTGTATTAGTTTTGTTCGGCGATGCCACAAATGCCAAATTCATGCCAATCGAATAAATATCCCACCGTCAAAACTGTATAAGATGACTTCACCATGGCCTTTCACGGTCTGGGGAATCAACGTCATCGGTGCAGTCACGCCAAAAGGGTCGAATGGGCATGAACATATCTTGGTGGAAATTGATTACTTTACAAAGTGGGTGAAAGCTCAGTCCTATGCAGTGTTGAAAGCATTGCATGTGGCCAAGTTCATCAGAAACAATATCATTTGCCAATACGGAGTCCCAAACGAGATCATATCAGATAATGGCTCCCAATTCAAGAAAGTGGTGATAGACTTGTTGGAGAAATACAATGTGGCTTTTCATAAGTCATCTACATACAGGTTACAAACTAATGGAGCTGTTGAAGCCGCCAACAAGAACATTAAGAATATCTTGCAGAAGATGGTTGAGGACCTACAGGGACCGGCCAGATAAATTGCCATTCGCACTCTAGGGTTATAGAACTTCAATCCGGACGTCTACAGGGGTAACTATTTATTCTCTTGTCTACGTGATGGAAGACGTTTTGCCAATTGAAATAAAAGTCCCGATGCTGCGAGTTATGGCTAAGTGTTAGATAACAGAGGCGGACTGGCAACATAGCAGATTTGAGAAGTTGATGCTGTTTGATGAGAGAAGGTTGAAAGCATTGTATCACGTTCAGGGCTACCAACGCAGAATTGCCAAGGCTTTTAACAAGAAAGTTAAGTCCCGAAATCTCAAAGGGGGAGATATAGTGCTGAAAGACAACCGAGCTCCCATTCATAACCCTAGGGGCAAGTTTAGACCCAATTGGACTAGTCCTTGCATCATCAAAGCTATCTGGTAGGGTGGAGTTGTTATTCTTATAGACTTAGATGGCCTGGAATTTTCACAACCGATCAACATAGACAAGTTGAAGAAATACTATCCCTGAGAGGCTCGCTAGGCCAAAAACCCAAAAGGGCGTCATAGGCAAAAGTTAGAGCATGAAAAATTAGAAATAAAGAAAAACTGAGCTCGCAAAGTTGAAAACCCTAAAGGGCGACTTTGGCAAAAGTTAGAACGCAAAAAGAGAGAGTTAATACTTGAGTGAACGTTAACTGAACTACATAAGGCCTGATTCCCATCTTTGGGATACGTAGGTAAGTTCATCCTAAAGTTCGGTCGTATTCAGCTCCAACTTAACTGTCTTGTCCATGTGTCTGATCAGGTCATCTTTGTCTATCTATTATCTGAGAGTTCGGTTGTGATCTTTTTTCTAGGAAGAAGAGCTGGTTACAATGCAAAGCAGTGGTGTTCAATCAGGGGGCAGTTTCTAATCTTTTGATTCGAGGTTGTACATCTTGAAGGTTGATTTTGTGCGTATCAGGTGGTGATCCTTTTCGAAAATGGTTTTGGAAAGTTTTGATAAAAGTTGATTTTGTTCAAAATTTTACTTTTTACAACTTAGACCATTTTTGGACCAAAAGAAAAAAATTTAGTGCTCACAACTTTAATTTCATTGATTTCAACATAAAGTTCTCCAACTCTCTGATACAAATCAAAGTTACTTTTATTACATTGAAAAACTTGAAAAGAAATGTCAAAGTAATAAATTAGGGGCATAGACGAGTCAGGTGCTCCTGTGTCCTCTGCTCGTGCTTACGGAACCTTCTGAAGCCAAAGTGGGCCCGGTTTGTGCCTCATCCTCAAGCCAAGCCAAGCATTCGCCAGAAAGGGCATAACTGAAACTAGGGGCAGGGGCCCAAAGTTCTCTCGTCCTCCAGGCAATGAGGTACCTAGCCAAGTGTGAACCACGAATAGGGAATGAAACCGTGTACTCTACTCCTTCTTCTAGGCGATTTTGATCATGCCCGAACTAACGTTTGAACCGGAAGGGAAAATAGAACAGGCAATGCGTGAGGCCGATCAACTGTATGCCAGGTTACTGAGCCATGCTGTAACTCATCTCGGTCAGGTTAAGCCAGGGGCAACGCCAAGCTATGTCAGCAGCAAACCTGTTGCACATCTAGTTGTACCACCATCCCTCATTTGGGAAATCCATTAGTCGGTGGTGGAAGAAATAACCTCAAGCTGAGTACTCAGGGCAAGAGTCCACTACCTTCAGCTTATCCATAAGCCACATCTGGGAAGGGATGAAAGAAAAGAGAGATTAAAGAATGGAGAGATGTATGTTGAGAGAAAAGTAAAAAAAGGGCTTTGAGAGAAAAATAAAGCATGAGTGCCGAGTGATGTGAGAAACACATATGAGAAAGGGTGGGAAACAATACCTGAAGAAGTAGTAGACTCCCTGCGAATATGGTAGTCTGTTGCCGATGAAAGGCATCTAAGCCTATTAAGGTCTCGGCCAGCGCCAAACCAATATAACTCTTACCTTCTTTCAAACCTTGGGCTACTTTGATCAACCGAATGTTGGATCTGCCGAAGGTAGGAGCAAGAAGGAAATGTGCAAGCATACATAAGCAGAGGGCATGTTGCCGAAAACCTCACCAGAGAAGGTCACCTCGGTCACCGATGTCGGAAAATCGATGAATCACGCTGGGTATGTCTAGCTCTCCGTTGTGGGCCAAAGATCGAGCATCGTGCAAAGTGAGCCCACAAATCCTCCCAAAGCTTGGGCATAGCCAAAACGGGGTTGATGTATGATTTCCTCATCGCGCCGAGATTCCCTTAATGCCTGAAATTCTTCAATTGTTGGGCATATTTCTTGTCCCCCGAAGTGAAAGACGTGTGTAATCAGGTCCTAGCATCGGGCTGCGGCATGGAGGAACGGAAAACAAAGTGGAGTACGGCTCATTGGAAAAAGTGCATTTATGCCGAAACCCCATAAATTTACCTTTTTCATGCCGTCTAAAGCAGCTATCCAATCCGCAAGCTTTTCGGTAAAAAATGGCTCTATTTGTGGAAAAAATTGCAGCTGAAATAAGGTTCTGGAGAAGAAATCACGAAGCTGAACCTTTTGTAGAAGATAAGGCTGTGAGTGGAAGCCAACTGTCAGCAATCTGGAGGTTACTTACACTGGTGGCTGATAGGCCACTAGTGGTGGCTGGCAGGCCACCTTCTCTGGCCGGCAAGCTCTATATCTGGCCGACAGTCCCTCTTTCCGGTCTGCTATCCATATGTGTGTTGGGCAGTGCTGGAAGCTTGTGTTTTGTCTCGATCTTTGTGTGTTTTAAGTCTTTTTTATTTTAGCAAGTTCGTTTACTTGTATTTGAATTGTTTTTCCTTTGTTTATCGAGTTGTATATTGTATTTTGTATTTTGGTTGTTGGTTGGCTCATTACCCAATTAAAAACATTGCTTCAATCAAGTGCTCTCTTGGCCAATTCAATTCCATTTCATGTAAATATGGTGCTCATGACACAAAAATCACAACACTTTTCATAAAAACTGCAAGGTTTTATTCCGATCATGTTTTTTTTTACAAAAGAGGTGTACAAGTTTCAAAGCAAAAATAAACCTATCTGAAGCAATACATGTGCTAATGCTACGAAACAAAAAAAAAAAAAAAAAACTAAGGGGTTGTTTGGGATGTCCTAAATAAGTGCATTTTTTTGTCTTTTTGGACTAAAAAATTGAGGATAAAAATATGGATGTTTGGGTTAACTTTTTGACTTTTTACGAAAAAATGTGTATTAAAAAATTGTATAAATTTGTGTGTAGGAAAAGTTTTGACAGTGTAGGCTGTGCGGTGGCAGCAAGGTTTGCAGAGTGGTGTAATACGAAATGGTTGCCTCCTTTTCGGGCAACCATTTGGACGGTGCTCTTTGGCCAGTAGGGGCCGCCACGGGTCCTGGTTTGCTAATCAGAACCGTTCAATATGTACAACTCGTTGAGTATTATATGTTTGTAAAAAATCACGTTGATCGGATATCTATAACTATCTGATCGGATTAGTTTTTTTGTCAACCGTTAACTATAACACCATCAATTTTTTATACAAAACTGATTTGAACATGTAGTTAACGATATCCGATTAACGTGATTTTTTACAAGCATATAGTACTGGACGAGTTCTACACATTAACGGTCTGGATTATCAAAACGAGACCCGTGGTAGGCCCCCACGGGCCCAACATTACCGTCCAACTTAGTGAATATATATATGTATTTTTTTTTTTTTGTTCCTTTCATGGTACTTTCCCATCAATCCAGTACCTTTCACAGTGTAAAGTTGGTTTGTATTAAAATATTATGTATATTAATTTTTTTATATTTTTAATTTGTGAATAATGATGACTTTTTTACTTTTTTTTGTAACTTTTTGACTTTTTAGATTTTTTCTAACATTCCAAACCAGGCCTAAGTACAAAAAAATTAGCACTAGTCGCCTCAGGCCTAAGATGTCCTCTTCATCCTCTTCTTTGGAGGAGAGGACTCAGGGGCACTATCTCCATTGGCACCGCTGTCAAAATCAAACTCTGAACCAGAACCGGTATTATCTCCGCTCCCTGTCTCAGAGTCCTCCTCAACGTCGCCTCCGCTCTCGGACCCCGAGCCAGTATCATCGTCTCCACTCTCGGATGACTCAGAATGCCAACTCGCTGCCTTCTCAGAGTTGTTAGTCTCAGCATCGTCGTCGCTCAGAATGGCCTCTGAAGGACTGCTCTGGCCTCAGGTGCCCTTATCCCTACCTTGACTGCGACTCACATCTCGTCCACGAGCTGGGGCCTCTCTCTCTCTCTCTCTCTCTCTCTCTCTCTCTCTCCTCCTTGCTAATGGATGAGGTGCTGCCGGTGTTGGTGCTACCGCCGTTGGTGCCATCGGTGCAGATGGAATCTGAAAAAAAACAGTTGTCAACATATCAGCTACAGTGTGTGTATCAGATACAGGAATGGTATGTAGAAATCAGATACAGTATGAGTACGGTGTGTGAATGCAGTGTGCCAGTATAGTGTATCAGTGCAGTTTGGGAAAGACTACGGTTGAAATGCTAGTGTATCAGTGGAAATATGATAGTATGAAGCGCAAACTGAAGGAAATTACCTAGATACCGTGGAGACCAAGTAGCGTCTCCCTCCTTTGCACCATGCCCATCAGGGAAGCCACTAGCTCGAGGAGGCTCCCCGTATACTCTATAGATGCCTGCAAGTGTATTTGGGTGATCAACGTCTGCAATAAACATATCTGAAATGGAAATGTGAGGTGCAAATTGTAAAGTGTGGTCCATACTTGGGACGAGCCTCGAACTCCGACAAGCTCGTGTCCAGCCTCTGTCGACTCAATCGAAATCTAATAAGTAGTCCCGGTAGGCCTCCAAAGGAGAGGTTAATACCCGAGTGTACCTTAACCCAGAACTACGTCAGGCTTGATTCCCTTGTTTGGGATACGTAGGCAACTTCATTCTGAAGTCTAGCCATAAACACTCCAAATTCAACTGTCCTGTCCATAAGATTGAACGGGTCATCTTTGTCATTTCTGTATCCAAGAGTTCGGTTGCGACCTTCACTATGAGAACTGGTTACAGTGTGCTACGGTGCTATTCAAACAAGGGGCAACTTTCCGTTGCCATACAGTGCGCTGTGGTGTCATTCATACGATGGGCAACTTTCCGTTGCTGTGCAGTGTCATTGAGACAAAGGGCAATTTCCCATTGTTTTGAATCCGAGGTTGTGCATCTCAAGAGTAAATTCTATGTTGGTCGAGCAGTGGCCATTTGTAAAAATAGTTTTTGAGAATTTTTTTTAATAAGGTTGACTAATTTTCTCTCGAAAATTATTCCATTTTTCCAAAATCGGACCATTTCTTAGACCCAAAAAAGGAAAATTTTCAGTGCTCATAACCTAACTTGCATGATTTTAAATCAGAAAATCGAACAAGCATGTTAATCTAACTCTCATGTTGGTCAAAATTGTTTTAGTAAAAAACTAAAACAAAAAAAAAATGGTCAAAATGATAAACTAGGAGCACAGTTGAGTCGGGCTTCCTGTCTTTTCCCCGTTATCAATGCATTTGCCAGAAAGGGCACCGTATTCGCCAGAAAGGGCACAACTGAAGCTAACAGCAAAGGGCCGAAAGCTCTCTCATCCTCCAAGCAGCGAGGTATCAAGCCAAGTGCGAGTCACAAGCTGGAATGGAGCAGGATATTCCATTCCCTCATCTGGACAGATCTGATCACGTCCAAACTCCCCAGCAGAGCATCGTCAACCGATGTCAATGCAGATCTGCTGCACATCCAGCAGCAGCGCAACCCCTCTGTGGGAAAGTTCACTATTGTGAGCAGAAGAAGAAAAATCTAGCGGAATGCTAGGGGCAAGAGCCCACAACTTCCTATTTATCCATCAACCACCTAGGGGAGGGATAAAAAAAGAAGAGAGATTAAAGAATAGAGAGATGTGCAATGAGAGAAAAAGTGAGAAAATGGCTTTTCAGAAAAACAGAGCCTGAGGGCCGAGTGATGTGAGAATCACAAATAAGAAAGGGTAGGAAACAATACTCGAAGAAACTGGCTCCTCGTGAACTGAGAGGTCTCCCACTGGTGGAACACATCTAAGTGTTGTGTGTGTGTGTTTTTGTTTGTTTCGATTCTTGTTTTGAGTCGTTTTGAGTGTCAATAGATGTGTTTAGGTTGTTTTACCTTGTCTTTCCCTTTGTTGGGTCGTTGTGACTGTGGTCAGTTGTGGGCTCAATACCCGGTTAAGAATTCATCTCTCAATTTCAAAAATAAATCGCTTTGTGCTCAGAGTGCTGTGTCACTCTTCACATATGTGCAAAACAAGATTCTTTCTTTCATGAACTGCAGGGTTCAACCCAAGTCATGTGAGAACAGTAGAACCAGGACCTATCTGAAGCTATATGGGTTCCGAACTGCAAAGCAAAAGAAAAGAGGGAAAATTTGGAGCATCTTAGTGTGTTTTAACTTCAGCAAACTCCGAGACTGCATTCCAGGTGCATCTTGTCAGGCCTCGTCTTTCTCTAGAGTATGAGTGTATCTTGACCCCAAGCTTAAGCTTGCTTCAAGTCAGGATGGTGATTAAAGCAACAGCAGATATTATCTCTCGCCAATATGAACAGGGTGTGCCCTTTTTGAGCTGAGTGTGTTGCAAAGTCCTCTGTGAGGTAAATCGGAGGCATCAAAGTACATATTTGATGCCCCTCTCTTGAATAGAATGTGCATTTTCATACACTTCTGTTGCATGCATGCCGCGCATTGTTTATCAATCATGCATAGAATATGCTTTCAAGTTTGCATAGAATATGTCTGTCTGTTGCATAGAATATGCTTGCCTCATGCATTGAATATGTTTTCAATATTGCATAGAATACGCTTTCAATATTGCATAGAATATGCTCTTGTTTCATGTATAGAAAATGCACGCTTCCATACTTGCATAGAAAATGCTCGTATCTCATGCATAGAAAATGCCCCCATACTTGCATAGAAAATGCATTTCCTCGCACTTTTTTGTGCACCTTACTTGCATAGAAGATGCATTTTATCGCACTTCTTTTGTGCACCTTCCTCGCACTGTCTTGTGCACTTACACTTTGTATCTTACTCACACTGTCTTGTGCATCTTGTGGTTGTGTTTCACTCGCACTATCTTGTGCATTGCATCACTCGCGCTGTTTAGCGCATCGCACTGTCTATTGCATTTCAAATCACTCGCGCTTTCTTGCGCATCGCACTGTTTTGTGCAGTTTATCACTCGCGCTCTCTTGCGCAGCGCACTATTTTGTGCAATTTACACTCACGCTCTCTTGCGCATCGCACTGTTTTGTGCATTTTATCACCCGCGCTTTCTTACGCATCGCACTATCCTGTGCATTTCATTGCATGCTCTCATCTTGCATAGAAAATGCTTGTATCTTTTGCATTGAACGTGTTCGCGCTATCTTGCGCACCTTACCTGCACTTGTTAGTGCATTGCATCGTACTGTTTTGTGCGTTTAATCCACATCGCACTGTCTTGTGCACCTGTTTAGCACTGTTTTGTGCATTCACTCTTGCATCGCACTGTTTTGTGCATCTTCTTAGCACTATTTTGTGCATTCACTCCGCATCACACTATCTTGTGCACATTGTTTTTTTTTTTTATCACTTGCACTGTCTTGTGCACTCTCTAATCTAGGAGACCTTAAATCCTCTGAAGGTGCAATTCCTTTGGTGTTTGTCGTGCCCGAATGACTTCCGGTGGTCTAGTATAGCCACCTGCTTGTATTAGCGGTGAGTTCCTAGGAGATCAACTGAGACGGTGGAAACTAGAGTTCGAATGGCTCATGCCTAGAATGCAAAGGTTCAGGATTTCCGAGAGTAAAGTCTGGTTTAAATACCCAGGGGTGTATCCTCGGCTTGAAATCTGTATGGCAGCCCCATAGATTAAGATAGCATGTGTATGCACCTCAATTCTGGATACTGAACCAACCTAGTCTGTCACCCTGTTGGAGAATAGAGAAAGCTGCGACCATAGTCAGGGAGAAAAGTAGTACCTGTGGTTCAACCGAGAAGAAGAGGAAGATTCCCACATCAGCATGAGGTAGGACATTGCCGAGGTAAGTCATTGCCAATTGCCCCTGTAAGGTACCTTCCCTTCCTAGCTATTACATTGCATTGCATATAGTATCTATCACATGCATCTACTACATATCCATTGTATCGCCTACATCCTTTCCGTGTTAAGCTTAGTTTGGCATGTGCCCATACTTTTTGCAATGAAGCATGGTTCTGTGATTATGTGTACACGCCTATTCCACTAAGAGAATTGTGGTCTGAGGGTGTCGGCACTTTTTCTGTGTTAGACGTGGTCTGTTTTGTGTCTATGCCTTTTCTAGGCAAAATGTGGTTTGGCCGCGCGCCTTATTCACTTCATCCATTGCATCCATTGCATCGCATTTTGTTTCGTTGCATTCAGCATGTAGGATCACGATCTTTGCTCAACAGATCATTCTTCACTTATATCATGCCACCCAATTACTTATATTCTTTCTGCGAAACACATAGTTCTGTCTGTGCATGCACCTATTCCACTACGAGAATTGTGGTTAGAGCGCTCTGGCACCTTTTCTATGTTACACGTAGTTTGATTTTGCATCTCCATCCCTTTATGATATTTGTGTGATTTTGCACTGCTTGTGGCTTGATGATTCAAATACATTGTATATTATTACATTGTTTTGTTGCATTGTGTATCATGTTGCATCCTGCCCCTGAACTACGCTGGTTTGATTCCTTACAAAGGGATACGTAGGCAGCCTGCGAGCGCAACTATTTATTTATCTGTATTTTGTTTGTTTGTCCAAGCCTTCGACCTTGTCAAAAATGGGTCGTCTCTGGGCTTTGACATTCACTCACGTCATTTCATGACTTTCGAGCTCTGTCAAAGAGGGGCAACTATAGACACCCCATTTTTGACCGCCCTTAAGACTTGGGCACTACTGGTAGCTTACTTAGTGATGCAGGCTATGCTATGCAAAGGTTCGATTTCTCAGGCAAGGAGAGTCAAATCCTAACCTCACACCCCATTTTTGGACTCAAACTATTTTGAATGGTTTTTAGACCTTAAAACCCTCTCTTTCAAAATATTTTTGAAAAGGTTTCTGCGATGTTCTGAGGCTCGCGTTTTGTCGAATGTTGTGCTTTTTGGTAAACCGAGCAACGACAAAGTGGAAAATGAATGAAAGAGAGATGAAATCTTTGAAAAATGTTTCAAAAACACCTTGTTTATGGGTTTGGAATTGAAGAAAAGAGGAGAAGAGGAAAGAAACCAAGTTGGGGAAGAAGATGGGCATGAATCGCAAAGAGAGAGTCGAGCAGCCCTCGCTAAATCAGGCTTATCTATCTATGCACTTGGATTTAAGCTATGAGGCCACCCCCATTGGAAATAAGACTTCTGGGGCTTCATTTTACACTCAAGAATCTCCTAAAACCAATTCCAGATGGAGGAGATATGATTGGTTGAAGTTGGGCATCATTCCGGTTAGACTGAAACTGAGTAGTCTTCACTAAAAGAGGCATAACTTTTTTCACAGTTGGAATTTTTATGCACGGATTCCACCATTGGAAAGTGTACTTCTGGGGCTTCAATTGGACACAAGAATGACCTAAAAAGGAGTTCATATGAAGGATTTATGCCCATTTGAAGTTGGGCCTGGAAAGCAAATTTTGTTGGCCGATCGGCCAAAGAAATAGCAGATAAGTGGCAAATCGGCACCAAAGATGGCCGACCAGCCAAGAGTGACCCAAACTCAAATTTTTTGAAGATATTTCATCTCCAGCTGTTCCACACAACCTCCAGCTGTCCCATGCTTAGATATTTTCGACCAAACCCTTGCCTTTTGCTATATATGGAGCCAAATATCTCATTTCTAAAGGTTTAGAACTTCTTGAACAAGTTTGGGAGCTTCTCACACTAAAAATTCCTCTCTCTCTAGAAATCTCAGACCTAAATCTCTGCCTCTCTCTCTAGTTTTCTCTCTCTTTTCCCCTTTGGTGCATAAAAGTGCATAGAAGTAGAGAAATACAACTAGTTTGCCTAGGTATCCTTCATCAAAGTTGATCACCATTGGGTTGAGGTGCCTTGGAACCTATTTTTGGGCTGATTAAAGGTTGTTTGGCTCAAAAAAGTGGTTGTTTTGCTACTGTGCATCAAGAGGTATATCTCTCTCCCTCTTAGCTTGTTTTACATACTAGATTTGCCATAGTTTTCAACTACTTTGGGGCTGTCTTTTGGGGTGGTGTTGAACTAAAAAAACCTCTATTTTTCCTCTGTTTTTCAGTCCTAGGAGCCTTGGTTTGTGCCTTGTTTGGCAAGGGGGTTGTCTCTCCCTTTGCTCTTTGGCTTGTAAAGCTTTTTGAGCCAACTTCCTAAGCTTTTGAAACCAACTTTTCATGGCCTTTTAACCACTGAAATTCAGAGGATTTTTAGTGGTAAAAACCCTATTTTGAGGTCCCAAATGGGAGGGGATAGCCTCCCCTCCTTGTCTCTCCATACCATGCCTTGTTAGCTCTATAAAATAGCATCTTTTTGTGGCTTATGTTAGCTCTTTTCAAGCATATTTTTGTGACTTTTTGAGCCTTCTCTAACTCTTTTTTAAGCTGGTTTGTTTGTTGCTTGCATGCTCCTTACACTTGTAGTGCAAATCTTCTCACTAGCCTAACATGCTTTGTGCTTTAAGCCATGGTTTTAGCATGATTTTGGCTCAACTCAAAGAAGATTTTACTCATATTTCAACATGCTTAAGCTCTGTTTGAAGTTGCTTTGGTCATGCATGACTTGTTTTGTAAAGCCATAGTGCATTCTAACGTGTTAGCTTTGAGTTTCCAAGCCACTAGCATGCATTGTTTGGGCTATTTGCATGATTTGGCATCACTTGGTATATAATTTCAGTGCATATGGTGTGGCCATAATCTCTCATGCTTCACTATTTCAATGCTTTTGATGAGTCATGCTTTATGCCTTAAGTATGAGTCTATGTGCATGCCTTTTTGCCTAAGCTTGTGGGCCGCCATATCAGTGCATTTTTGGTGTTATTTTGACATTCCATAACTCTGATTTTTGTTAGTAAAGTCATCTCATGCTTGGCTTTGGTAGGTGTAGTGTAAACATGCCCATTGGCCTAGCTTACTTGATGTTTTGGCCCATCATGCTAGCTTGTCTTGGTTATACTCCATACATGTTTTAGCGTTATTTTGACATGCTTTAGGACTGTTTTGGTTGTTCTTGGCCTTTTGAGGCTCGTTTTGTATAGCTATAGTGTATTTGGCTTTGCTAGCCTTGCACTTTGGGCCCCCTAGCATGTCATATTTGAGCTATTTGCATGATATGGCATCATTTGGTAGGCAATTTCAGACCATAAACTTCTATCATGCTCTCATGTTTATCACTCTTTAATTGTGTTTAAGAGTCGTGCCATTATGCCTTGTTTGTGAGCTAATTCGGGAGCCTATCTTTCTTGCCATCTTTGTTGCAAGTCTAGCATGTTTTTGCCACCATTTTGACCTGCCTTAGGTCTTTTTTGAGTGCTTTAGGTTATTTGAGCATTGCTTAGTATGGTTGTAGTGTAAAGCCCTTGACTAGCTTTGTATTTCAAGTCGCTTAGCATGCTTTATTTGAGCCTTTTGCGTGGCATGGCACCATTTGGAATGATATTTCAGAGCATATAGTGTTGTCACACTTCCATGTTTTTCACTCTTTAAGTGCTCTTGAGAGTTGCACCTTTGTGCCTAGTTCATGGGCCAATGCATGAGCATGCATTTTATTGCTTTCAATGCTAGCATTTCAGAGCATTTTGACTATTATTTTGGCATGCATGAGGACTGTTTAGTGTTGGTTTAGTCCATTGAGCATTGCATGGTATAGCCTTAGTGATGTGTACTTCATTAGCTTTAATGCTTAAGGACCCTAGCATGCCATGCTTGTGTTGCTTGCATGATATGTCATCATTTCATACCTTATTTCAGTGCTTATAGTGTTGCTACACTCTCACATTTGTCATTCCTTGAGCACTTTTGAGAGTCATGCTTTTATGCTTAGTTGGTGGGCTAGAGCATGTGCATACATTGTCTTGCATTTCATGCCATCATTTCAACATTTTGGCCACTGTTTTGGGCATGGCCGAGGTCTATCTATATCTGGTTTAAGTCCATCTTGCATGCTTGTTTGCATTACATGTTGTTTGCACACTTGTTGTTTACATGGTTGTTGACATGCTCGTGTTGCATTGGCTTTGTTCGCATGCTTAGGTTGCATTGCATCAAGTTGACATGCATTTGGCTTCGATAAGCTAATCATGCTATATCACATTGTTCATGTGCCATTAGTGTCACTAAGTCAATCTAGTTGCATTGCATGACATTGTTGCATGTTTGTTGCATGCCATTTTGCTTACTTGCATACATTACATTGTATTTGGCATACATGCATTGCATTGTGTTTGGTATGGGTGTTAAGCCAAACACGAGAAACGAGGGACGTTTCATACTTGAAGTGATGAAACGTGCCCCAATTCTCGGTCGCCGACCCTCTTGATCATGCATGATAGAGGTTAAGGTATTTTTATGTTTTTGTGCATTCATTTTACATTGAAGTGCACACTTGGCCTCTTTGGCCATCATGTATCGAGATGCGTGATTGGTGGCCCGAGGGTCGAGTACTACACACCTTTGAGCCTTAGACATGATAAGGGGTGTAGTTGCATACATCTTTTCTTGAAAATGTATTGCCATGCTCTGTTTGTCCTTTGCTGTAGCAAAACAGCATTCTGCAGGAAGAAATGGCCGGTCGGCTACTTTCAACGCCGATCGGCTAACCATTGTTGGCCGATAGCATCATAATTGGTCGATGGAACCTTTCCATTGGCCGATGGCCTTACCACTTGGTCGATGACCTCACAGAATGCCCACAAGGTGGTTTAGAAGTGTCACAGAAGTTGGCACAATTTTCAGAGGTACAGAGCAGTGCAGACAGAGGCAACATGTGTCATGGCGATGGATTTCCGAGCGAAGCCGTCCGAGCGCGCATGCATCCCTCACCACGAGGCCATTTCAGTGTTTTAATAACTTAGACTAGTTATTTATTTCGATTTGGTTGTGTAATTAATTAATTAGCTTGTTGGTTGATTAGTTAGTTGATTTGTATTATTCTTTCGGACCCTCCGTCGAGAGGGTGAATTTGTAATAAGTGTGCGTACGTGTGTGAATGTCTTCCAACCCCACGTCTTTCTCCCTTTTACTTACCTGCTTTTGATGGTTAGATTAGGGCATGTTTCAATTAGCATACTTATGCTTCGCATATTTGCATCCATTCATTCGTATTGCATGCACCGGGTTCGGCGCATCATACAAACTGCATTGTATTTCAATAGCAAGTTGAATACATGTATCGATTGTTGCATTTCACATGTCATCTTAGAATAGCCAAGCGTATTTTTAGTTGCATTTTGCATGTATTGCATTAGCCATCTTAACATAAATTAGGATCATGCATTGATTACTAACTAGTTGTTGTTTTGGCTCGGAGTACTAGGTAAGCTTTTATGCTTTAGCATCCTTGCATGTGTGTGAGTGTTGCCATGATAGCATGCTTGCCATGAGGCTAACTGCTTAAGTGTATAACTGCCTGAATACCTATGGGTGAAGGTTAGATTGCTTGAATTGGAACAATTCATCGAAATGTGAGTTTTAAGCCCACTTTGCGGAGTGGCAAAATCATATTTTTCTAAGCCCACTTAAGGGTGGCAAATCCACGTCTTAGCCTACTTGCGAGTAGCACCTTCAAACCATTTTCAAACAAACGAATATGCGATACTTTGTTCCAAATTAGGCGATCTAGTTTATACTTGTGTGTTGTGCGCATCACATAGTAATTCTAGCTAATAATCGGAATAAGAACACATGTGTTTTCAAAAACAAAATATCATGCTTAGTACAGGCCGATCTTTGATCGGGCGAGCGGGGGTGCTCATAGATGACCTTCCCCAATCGTACCCAAGTTCCCGAGCCGAGGCAACTTTGGTGATGACGGACACGTGGCCTTAGGCACGAGTCAGGGTTTCCTATATCTTCCAAAATAAAATATTTAGGTGGCGACTCTGTATCTGGCAAAGCAGTCCATGTTTGGCACTTCTTTACAAAAATCAATTTTCCAAAACGATTTGCCGGATTTGGACTCTTTGGTGATTTATCAATCTCACATCGCACATTGTGAGATCAAATTAAGAACTGTGACATTGAGTCCGAACTGTAGCATGAGGCCCCCCAAGGGCGCGTCTACAGTGCTGCTATTAGCACCTACCAAAATTCTTTGGACTCCCCATTTCTTTGGACCCTAACCCTAAATCCTAAAATTTAATAATATTTTTTTGGACACCCCACTTATTACCAAATCTACCCATATTCATAATATTTTCATAATGAAATGCACACCCACCTAATTTTTTATCCCTCTCCTTCCCTAACTCACTCAATCTTCGGAGTTTGGAGCTTTGGTCCAGTATAGAATTCTTAGACCCCAACCCTCCATCACTCTCGTCGCCGTCTCGACCGTCAACGAAGCATTCCAACGACTCTCATCTTCTTTGAACGCTCTCCGTATTGCCGAATCAATAACCTCTCTCATCCTCTTATCATCTTCTTCTTCGTTGCTTTTTGTATCTTCGTCGTCGCTGAGATCGATCGAAGATACTCCAATGTCTACGAGATTTGCATAACCTTTTGCAAGATGAGGAAAAATAGAATCATCGTCTGAATCGCCATCAGAATCATCATCTGAATCGCCATCAGAATTCTGAATGTAGCCCAAAACAATTTGTTCACCATTGTGTAGCCGAAAAAATGTATTTTGTTCAGAATTGTTTTGTCGAACAATAATGATCCTGTCAGCACTATATGTCCGAACAAAATTTATTCATCACTGTGTAACTTGAATCCATTCTAATTCACAACTTAAAATAACATAAATTAAATCCATTCAAAATACATAACTTAAATCTATTCAAATTCACTTTTTTCCATTCTAAGTTAGTTTAACAAATAAAATTACATAACTGACTATCTACATTAATGTTCGGAACCTATGTATTGAACGAAAGGATTATATTCAGTACTGTATTACCGAACATAATTCTAACAGTCAGTAAACCAGTACCAAACAGCTCGAACGAAACGAAAACGACCGAGAATGTTAATACAAGACAGATAAACTTATCAATGGAACGCCGGTCTCATTAGAATTGTTGTCCTCGTCCTTCATTGCTCTACACAGTGAAATAAGTGATGAAGTATATGTTATACTTGAAGCAAAACTTTCAAGTTCAATAGCGTTAATGATGGTGATGAAGATGATACATTCAGGATTTAAAATGATTATGAAAAATAATAGATTTAGGATTTATGTTAGTTGGTTATGAAAAGTAACAGGTTTAGGATTTACAAATATGGAATACGTATAGTTGGAGTTGGAGTGGGAGTGGGAGTGGGGGTGGGGGTGGGGGTGGGGTGGGGGTGGGTGTTCAATATTATAGAGTATTAGTTCTTATTGATAGGTAGGCGTTCTATTTAATAATGTCTTTTAATATAATTTTACTTTAGGGTATAATTGTAATAAAAAAAATTATAAAATGGGAGTCTAAAAAATTTTGACATATGCTAATAGCAGCATGCTTTAACAATATCCCAAATAAAAATTTCAAATTTGGTTGATTTTCTCCCGCCATAGTTACAAAGAAAGAGCATCAAGCCCAAACAAAACACTAACCTTGCAATCCAATCAAGAAAAAATGAAAAAGTTGTTATGTGTCATGCAAAATATCTTTTACCTCTAAAAAAAAGTAACCAAATATAAAATACAGAACATAAATAAATAAACAAAATATGAAACTTAAGCCATTGAAATTCAAATTTCAGATCAAAAAAATTCTAAACAAAACCTTTACCAATACATTAAACGAAAATCCAAAAAGATCAAACCCAATAAAAAGCATGTATTTTTTTTAAAAAAAATCGATCAGTTGAAAATAAGAGATGAATATTGTAAAAATTACATCTAATTAAATATTCAATCAATTCAATAAACTTATCAAATTTAGATCATTAATAAACAAGAGGTGTCAGTGTCCTTTCAAGAGGTGTTATGGTCAGCCAATCAGTTGAATACCGGTCAACTATACCAAGCTTCGCGGGAAATTATTGAATGTTTCCGGAGTATCATATGTCCGTATTTCTTAATTAATTATCATTTAATGTCTCATTATCTTCTTCAATCACCTAAAACAATACTCTACCTACTTATATTCTTTACCAATCATGATGTTATGAAATACCACGTATGGATCCGGAGCGTGCGTTTTTTCTCATTAATTCATTATTGGATAAATTATATTTTATCACCTTTATATTTAATTATTTCTTATTTTAATTATTATTTTTTTATTTTAACTCTTCATATTTTAAATTGTTTTTAATTTATTCTAAAAGTTAACTTATGCGTGAAATTAGATTAAAAAAAAAATAATACATTAACAATCACATAATATTAAAATATTTTATTATATATAACTCACATCTTTGACACAAATACAAAATCTAATATAATAATATATTTTGTATGTCATGTGGTAATTAACATAGCATTTTGAACAAAAATTAACTTTATGAGCAATTTGAAAAAAAAAAAAAAAAAAAAAAAACTTGCAACACGAAGAATCAAAGTTAAAAAAATAAAACCAAAGTGAAAAAAATACCAAACATAAAAGTGGCAAATTATAATATAGGAGAAGTTATCATTCAGTGATAATGTTTAAAAATTATTACATATTAATGAAAAAAAATTATCATTTAATTATTAATATTTATCATCTTTTTATAATTTTTTTTTACAACCACTATCATTCTCCCTATAATATACCCTATAATATACTGTCCTTATCTCCAATTACTTTTACTTCTTATAACATTGGTAAGCTAAAAAATAAAGATTATATTCAACTGATTGAAGTTCAACTATTTCTTATATATATATATTTGTTATTTAAATTTTGTTAAATTGTAATGCAATAAAAATAAGTTTTTGGGCAAATTACACAAATAGTCCTTATAGTTTGGGGCTTGTGTCACTTTGGTCCCTGACTTTTTAATTGTAACACATTTGACCATGAATTTTGAATCTTGTTCCAAATAAGGACAATTGAATATATAATTAGATTTTTCAAGGGTAAAATTGTCAATTTGATAAAATATAAACTAATTTGACAAAAATAAATGTCAAACAAATATTTTTGAATTTTTAAAAATTATTTCTACCTACTAAAAATAAAATTATGTAAAATTGATAAATCTTTTAGATATTTATTTATTTATTTTTATCAAATTAATTTTTATTATGTATTTGGATGATGATCATGTAAAATTAATTTAAAAAAATTAATCATGTAATTTTTATTAATTTTATATAATTTTATCATTGGTGTTTTTTTGACATTTATTTTTGTCAAATTAGCTTATATTTTATCAAATTGACGATTTTACCCTTGAAAAATCTAATAATATTTTCAATTGTCCTTATTTGGAACAAGATTCAAAATTCATGGTCAAATGTATTACAATTGAAAAGTCAGGGACCAAAGTGACACAAGTCTCAAACTATAGGGACTATTAGTATAATTAACCCTAAGTTTTTATCCTTTTGTTTTATCCAAACAATTTTTTTTTTTTTTTATTGATTTATAAATGGCTCAATTTAAAAAATTCGTCTTAGACTTTTAATAACTCAGGGCCAGCCTTGTAATAAAGGAGGAGGGAAAGATGTGGATCTCGATATCTTCCATGTGCATCCCATGCTTCGCTAGGGCATCTGCACTTTTATTTGCTTCCCTTTATTTGCTTCCCTAAAAATGTGCTTAATAGTAGGAGCTCCGAGCCGGTCAGGAGGAACCTTCAGTCAATTGTTGGGGTGGTGTTGCTCATTGCATGGTTTCATTAGCAAATTTAGAAGATTCAAAGCATCCGATTCAATTTCAATGGGTGTAAGATTAAGATCAAAAGCCAATTTGAGCCCATCTCTGAGTGCCCAAAATTCCGCTAAAAGGCTTGACGTGTTGCCAATGTTTCTACAGTACCATGTTACCCAGTTTCCATGGTTATCCTGAATAAGTCCTCCTGTTGCAACCTGGTTATTGTTTGTTGCGCCATCTGAGTTTAGTTTGAAGCTATGGGTGGGGGGAGGGTTCTAGCCAACAGGTGCGATGGTGGGATGTCTAGGGCTGATGGAGTTGGAAAGATGAAACCATTCTGTGGCCTTAGCAATGGTCCACAGGGGTTTGAGGGGAGGAGGAGGGTTCAGGACGAAACACCTGTTGTTTCTGTTTTTCCAAATGGTCCAACATGCAAAGGGGGAAAACAATGGCCCAAGGATGGAGGAAGAATGGCCGTCCATGCAAAGGGCTGTTCGTCTTGATCCACTCAATTAAGTTGAGGTTGAATGATGGGAGGAGATTAGGGAGATGTGTAGTATGTCCAAAAAAGACTTGGTTGAAGCACAATCACGTAAAGCATGGAGGAATGCCCTTGATAATCCTTTTTTTTTTTTTTTTTTTTGAGATATTTAGAAATTTCGTTCTTTTAAAACTTTTAGAAATCGAAAATACTTCTTCTTTTTTTTCAATTTTACATTTTTTTTTTCCGAGTTCCTAAAAAATGGGTTCAAAAAATAAAGGTCGTTTTGGGGTTTGATTATGGCAAAATGCCACAATAGTGGCACACATTATCAGTTGTGATATTTCGGACAAACATATTTTCTTTGGTGTTCAAGCGATTTTGGAGGGCTAGCTAAATGAAGTGGCACTATAAGAAAACACACTTTTGGCTACCACTTTTGGCTACCAAAACAAATTTAGTCGCCAAAAGTGTGGGAATTGGCTACCAAAATTAATTTTAGTCGGCAAAAGTCAACTTTTTAGCTACTAATTTTTTTTAGTAGGGGAATGTTGATTATTGGCTACTAAAAAAAATTTAGTAGCTAAAGATATTACAATTGGCTACTAAAAAAATTTTTAGTAGCTAAACATATCACAATTGGCGACTAAAAAAAAATTTAGTAGCCGTAGAGGTACCTTTAGCTACTAAATTGTTTAGTAGCCGAATGAAAATAAAAAAAATTAATTTTTAATCTTTCCCGACCAAAGTTTTGGTCGCCAAATGTCAAGTTTCGGCGACCAAATTTATTTTAGTCGCTAAAAATCTACTTTCGGCTACTAAATCTTTGGTAGCCGAATGAAAATAAAAAAAATTAATTTTTAATCTTTCCCGACCAAAGTTTTGGTCGCCATATGTCAAGTTTCGGCAACCAAATTTATTTTAGTCGCTAAAAATCTACTTTCGGCTACTAAATCTTTGGTAGCCGAATGAAAATAAAAAAAATTAATTTTTAATCTTTCCCGACCAAAGTTTTGGTCGCCATATGTCAAGTTTCGGCGACCAAATTTATTTTAGTCGCTAAAAATCTACTTTTGGCTACTAAATCTTTGGTAGCCGAATGAAAATAAAAAAAATTAATTTTTAATCTTTCACGACCAAATTTTTGGTCGCCATAGGTCAAGTTTCGGCGACCAAATTTATTTTAGTCGCTAAAAATCTACTTTCGGCTACTAAATCTTTGGTAGCCGAATGAAAATAAAAAAAATTAATTTTTAATCTTTCCCGACCAAAGTTTTGGTCGCCAAATGTCAAGTTTTGGCGACCAAATTTATTTTAGTCGCTAAAAACCTACTTTCGGCTACTAAATCTTTTGTAGCCGAATGAAAATAAAAAAAATTAATTATTAGCCTTTTTTATTTTTATTTTTATTTTTATTTTTATTTTTATTTTTATTTTTATTTTTATTTTTATGAAGAGGTTGTACACCCACCATCCAAAAATATTAATTTTTTAAAAAAATTAATTATTAAAATAATATGAATTTCTTATTTTGTCCTTTTTTTAAATCCATTAATAATAAAAAATTTACAATTATGACAATTGATATTTCTAAAAAAATATACTATCAAAAGGTAATTTTGATAAATTAATATTTTTAAAATGTAATAATTGTATTATAAAAACAAATGAAATTCTAAAAATAGACTATTATTTTGAGATGAAAAGTACAATTAAACTATTTATATTTTTTACATCATCATATTTCAATAACACTAATAAATTAAGAATAAATCAAAATTCACAAATAAAAGACAAAATATCCCAATTATTTATCATTTCAATAAATTTTTCAATATTATTACCAGTACTAATAGAAGACAAAATATCCCAATTATTTGTAAGACTTATTGATATTATTTCAGATTTTAAATTTTTCCTTAATTTTTTAATAATTAATTTTTTCAACTTTTTAAAATTATTTTTACGTTATACACGGTTAACAATAATCAAACACTATTGTTAATTTAAATTTGGAGGGAGACATTTCTAATTTAAATTTGAGGGATTTATAAAAGTAATTGGCGACTAAAAAAACACGGATTGAGCTGGCTCAGAATTTTTTTAAAATTTTTTTTTCCTTCTTTTATTTTTAATTTTCTTTATTTACTAATTTTAGAATTGATTATCAGGTTGATATTTTGTATTACATATGTCGAATGGAGGGAATATATTTTGTATTACTAAATTTTTGTCTTTGGAATATACTTGGGTTGTATGGAATTTGTATTACATATGTCGAATGGAATTTTTGGCATTTACATTGTCGAATGGTTGATAATATATATTTAGTATTGATGGATTTTATTGTTTATACATTGTATAGGTTGTACTAAAAATGGATATAGGTGGTTCAGAAATTTTAAAAAAAAAAAAATTCGAATATAGTATTTGGCTACTAATTATTTTGGTAGCCAAAAACTATTTTCAAATGTTTTGGCCACTAAAAATGTAGTAGCAAAATGAATAAAAGTTGCCATCTTTTGACGACTAAATTCCATGGTCGGCAAATAGTGCAATTAGTGGTCGGTTCAAATAGATCAAATGGTTCAAATAGTTCAATTGTTATACCTTTCGGCGACTAATATTTTGGTCGCCAAAAATATCACTTTTGCCGACTAACCCAACTTTAGTAGCCAAATGTTGACATTTGCCGACCAATAATTTAGTAGCTAAAGATTATGCTTTTTGGCGACTATTTTTTTAGTAGCCAAATGTTGCCTTTTCAGCGACCAAACACGATTTAGTCGCTAAAACATTCGCCGACAGGGTTTAGGCGACTAAGTTGGCGACGAAAAAAATTAGTCGCTAATTGTTTTGGCTACTAAAAAAGTGACCTTTGGCGACTATTCTTTTGGTCGGCGAAACTGTCTTTTCCTGTAGTGTGGTTGACTCTAGGAATAGATGGGATTTTCCAAACCCAAGGCCAATCGGAAAGAGGGGGGGTAATGGTGAAGTTCTTGGAGAGGAGGTAGGCCGATTTGCTATTGAAAGTGCCATTCGGGGAATGATTCCAGGTAATTCCATCATCCTGAAGACCAAACCATCTGGGAGTTTGGATTTCATTGGAAAATTCTGTAGGAATGGTGATCGAAATTTTATCAAATTTCCAATCATTTGAGATCCAACTGTCCCTCACTTTCAGATTTTCTTCTTCGGGTGTAAGAAGTCCCTTCATCAGATTTCTAAGAGGGCCTAGACCAGTCCAATTATCGAACCAAAAGTTGGTATTAGCGCCACTTATGAGAATTTTTTTGCCTTTATTGAACAGGTCTCTATCTTTGGATATACTTTTCTAGGTAAAAGAGGCTCTTTCCATAAGTCGAGAGGTGTCATGATACTTGGCATTAAGGATTTTGGTCCACAAGGAGTTTTTCTCATTTGCCAAGCGCCAATTAAGGTTAGCCATGCACACTTGATTGACAAGGTATGTCTATCTAATGCCTAAACCACCCATCTGCTTAGGTTTTGAGACATTTTCCCATTTGATTGCCTGAATTTTTCTTCTTTGAATTCGAACTCCAAAGCAAATCTCTATTTAATTTCTCATTGGTATCAATGGTTTTCTTGGGGAGGAAATTGCTTTGCATGATATACAAGGGGATAGCCACATTGACAGCATTGATTAAGGTGGTTCGACCAGTAGTGAGAGACAGGTTTTCCATCCCACGTGTTTATTTTGAATTTTATCAATGAGGAAAGGAAAAGAATCGGCATTTGGTCTGTTGTGATGGATGGGGCAGCCTAGACACTTACCCAAGTTTATGGTTGTGGGGATTTGAAGGATGTTTACTAAGGAGGCACTGGTGTGGAATTCCACATTGTTCGAGAATAGAACTTTGGATTTAGAGGAGTTAGTTAACATTTAGGCTCGAAACATCACAAAAAATTTTAACAGTGGAGGCAATGGTGTGACAATTTGCTTTGGTGGCTGTTCCGAAAATGATGAGATCACCAGCAAAGAAGAGGTGAGGTAGGAAGAGTCATCTTCGAGAAACTTTAATGGGTTTTGAGTTTGCAAGTGTGAGTGATTGAGAGTGAGAGACATTCAAGACAAAGTATATAAAGATGTAAAGTGATAAAGGGTTGCCCTGTTGAATACCTCTCGATGGAAAGAAAGTGTCAGTGATCCCCCTATTAAAAAAAATGGCCATGTATGATGAGGATATGCAAGAGAGAATAAGATCAATCCAGATTTTTGGGAAGTTAAAAAAGTGGAGGACTTGGCGGATAAAATCCCGTTCAAGTCTGTCATATGCTTTTTTAAGGTCGAGTCGGGCTTGATGAGCATTTGACCTACTTTTCCTTTTTTCATATTGAAGCTATGCACAATGATGATATTATCAATGCCTCTTCTACCTGATATTATCATTGCCTCTTCTAACAATGATCTTTGTAATCAGTTTATAAATAGTGTTGCACAGCCCAATGGGTTGAAATTGAGTGATAGTTTCGAGTTTATCTACTTTGGGAATGAGGCAAATGAAAGTGTGATTCAGATTTGGATTGTGACACCCTTGTTGAAAGCCTCCAAAACAACCTTCGAAACAGAGGTGCCCACGATATCCCAACATCTATAAAAGAAGATGGGGTGAAGCCCATCCGGACTAGGGGCTTTCCAAAGGCGGAAAGAACACAAAACTTTTTTGATTTCTTCAGAAGTAGGGATGGCAGAGAGTTCAGAATGAGTATTGTGGTCAATGGTGGGAAACTCGAAGCTAGGTTTAATGGGTTTGAAGTCGAAGGATTTGAGAGATGTTGTGAAGAGCTTTGTGAAATGATCAATCAAGAGGTTTTTGGATGATATTCTCATCATAGACCCAGTAATCGGAGTTGCTTTCAAGGGCTGAGATTTTGTTTCTCCTGTGCCATCACCAATTAATAAAATATCAAAAATAAGATTAGACGGAGGCTCTTTGTTTATCAAATTGAACCATATAATCCTCTTTATTATAATATTAAATTTCTCAACAATTGGTGATACATTATATAAGCTATTACATCTCAAACAAACAACACCAAATGTCCTAGTAGTTATTTATTATGAATTACGTTTACTTCTAAAAATAAAATAAAAAATGCTTCATACCACTAATTTAGCCCTACTAATACACCACTAATGATGTGACATCATGTGAATCCCACCACTGATGTGATAGTTTGGCTTTTTTTTTTAATTTTTCTTTACACTACCACCTTATTAGTGATGCTTTTAGAGCTTTCAATTTATTAGTACTCTAAATCGGGACTGAAAAATAAAATGCATATTTGTTACTTTTGAAACCTTTCCAATACTTCTTATACACTTTAAGGTACTGTTTGGTAAAATTGAAAACTGAAAATTGAAAATTGAAAATTAAGTATTAAAAACTAAATACTTAATTTTTTAAATTGAAAAATTATTTGATAAAAATTTAAATGCTGAATTAAAAATAAATTGTTTGATATGTATAAAATCAAATTTAAAATTTATTATTTTTAAATTATATATTTTAATTTTTATATTGTGATGGTAGTGGTGATGGTAGCGGTGGCAGTGACATAGTGGTGGTGGTGGTGGTGGTGGTGGTAGTGGCATGGCGGCGGCAGCAGCGGCGGCGGTGGTGGTGGTGGTGGTGGTGGTGGTAGCAGTAGCAATGTTAGTGGTAGTAAATGATGGTGGTGGTTATGGGAATAATGGCAATGGTGATGAAGGTGATGGTAGTAGTGGTGGCGGCGGTGGCATAGTGGTGGTGGTGGCAGCAGTAATGATGGTAGTGGTGGTAGTAGTAGTGGCGGTGGTGATAGCGGTAATGATGGTGATAGTGATGGTGGTAGTAGTAGTGGTAATGGCATGACGGTGATGGTGATTGTATTAGTGGTGGTAATGGTGACGGTGGCAGAGTGGTAGTAGTGATAGCGGTAGCGATGGTAGTGATGGTGATAACAGTGGCGGTGGCATGATGGCAGTGGTAGTGGTGAATTTATAATAGTGTGTATGGATACTTATATTTAATATTTATAAATTCAGTAAGAATTAAATAAGTTTTATATGACTTGAAAAAAAATTTAATTTTACCCTATATTTTAAGAGACACTTAAATTTTTAAGTGATATCAATTATGATTATCAAATTGACTTAATTAATTATCACTTAATCAATTTAGTTTTAAGTGCTAAATTATATTATCAAACACCTCCTCACTCATATATCCAAACTATTAACAATTTGTGTTTGTAATAAATTTTGGTAAATATTATAATATAATTGTTAAAATAAATATAAGAATAGTTTTTCAATATATATATTTTTTAATTTCTTATATAATTTTTTTTTTTAAATAGTAAGATTAAAGTAATATCTTACTTTTTCAAAATTTATCAAATTAACATATTCTTAATGTGTCTCGCTTATGTCTCATATCTCTATGTCCATTCTTTATAATATATATATACTAATAATACTAACATAGAATTTCAACAATTAAATAAGCAACCAAACTTGTATACAGCACTTTGTAGGTGTATTAAAAAAAATTTTAAAAAATTAAAAAAATTAAAAATTAAAAATTAAAAAAGAACAATTATAATAGAAACAATTTAAATTTAATATTGAATTAAAAAATTTATAGAGCCCACTTAAAAAAAATTTTAAAAAAAAAAAAAAAAAAGAAGAAAAAAAATTGACTATTGACTATTAAATTAATACTAAAATTTTAAAAAATAGTTACAATACTAGAAAGTATAAAATCAATTAGGTCTAACTTAGTCATTGTATCTCTTTTAAGGGCTTAAATTTCAAAGGGGTCAAGAGTTCAACTCTTTTTAAGGGGGAGTTGAATTAAAAGATAAGTACTTGGTACTTTACAAGAGTAAAGAGACTAACTCTCATATCTAACAACTAACAATTAATTTTTACCGATAAAAAAAATAAAAATAAAATAAAATACTTATCATGTCGCTATATCCGGATGCATGCTTGATAAGTTGTTTGCATATATTCTACATATAAAACATAGAAACTAAAAAATGCATCAGAGCAAAGGAGACTTGAATATTCATCACCCAAAGGAAAACATAATACAGATAAGAGCACACAGTAGTAACATCACCATCACTGACCCACATACATGCAAATGTAGACACACAAAAAAAAAAAAAAAGTACTGAATGCAATTACAATGATGTGTGTGTGTGTGTGTGTGTGTGTGAGGTTGTGAGTAATTGATGATCATGAGGCAAAGGCAGCTTCATGAGCTGGGTATACATGCAAATGTATACACAAAAAAAAAGTACTGAATGCAATTATAATGATGTGTGTGTGTGTGTGTGTGTGTGTGGGTGGGTGTGGGTGTGGGTTGTGATTGTGAGTAATTAATGATCATGAGGCAAAGTCAGCTTCATGACCAGGGTAGGTCTTGTGCTGGTCTTTCTTGTCAGCTTCTTCACCAACACCAACTGCACGTTCAACCATCATCATCTTCACCGATTTCTTCTTTGCTGGAAACACACTACCCTCCTTGGGTTTGAACCAGTACTGCTCTTTCTCTCCTCCACCTTCTCCATGGTTGTTTGCCTGGTTTTCCATCTTCCCCTTGGCCTTGCTTTCCCTCACTCCCTTATCTGCCATCTCTCTCTCTCTCTCTCTCTCTCTCTCTCTCTCTCAATTGAGTGTTGTTTTTCTTTCAGAGTTGTGAGTAACAAAATGATTGAGGGTATTTATAGGGAGGGATGGCATCTATTCACTTTTGACTAATGCAATTTAAACATTTTTTTTTTACTTCCGTGATATTATAAATCCAAAATTTTTATCTCAAATTTTATTTAGAAACATCTATCCATAATTCAGATTCACACATTTGTGAAACGTCACATGGATTTTGATCCTTTCTATTTCATCTATATAATGAAGGATTTGCTTTTCATATTTAATGACTATAAAATAAGAATATAAAATTTTAATTATTTTAAATTAAAAAGGATCACTATACCCACCATTGGATGATATAATGAAATCCTTCCATTACAAATAAAACATTGTTATTCAAGTAAAAAAAAATTAGATCTAATTTTTAAGTTCAATGATGTGACAATCAATTAAGATGTCTGAGGTAACAATCTCTCTTATATCTTCTCTCTTATATCTTTTCTAATTATCAACTAATCATAACACTTATGAATCATTAAATCTAAAAAATAAATTATATATTATTTTCGTTACAGATATATATATATATATATTTTTTAATTCAATTTCTATCATACACATCTATTTTTGGGAAAGTAGCATTTTCCTTTCTTGTTGTGTAATGCCATATTCTATGCAAAAAAATATTGTACGGGGATGACAAGATGGCAACATTTATCTAGTTTTTTTATTTTATTTTTTTTTCAACAAAATAATATTTTCTTGTTTCACAACGTAATGATATTAATTGGAAGGGAATGACTATAAAAAGTGTGTTTTATATGCACCTTATAATTAAAAAAAAAAATAGTATAATTTTATATTTTTTGAGTCATAATTAAAATAAAAATAAAAATCATAACCAAACAATACATAAGGCATAACCAAAAATCTCATCAGTTATAACTAAAGAAAAAATTGATCATAACTAAAGAAAAAAATTTCATAACTTAGAGATGTATATGGTAGGAGTATGTATAGTAAAATTTCCATAATTAGAAATTATCAAATCTTAGAAATGCTATACAAATAAACAGTCTTACAATTTTTTTAAGGATAAATTACAAATACACCCGTGAGATTTAATTAAAATACGAATCGCCTCCTGTGGTTTTGAAAATTACATTACACCCCAGAAGTTTCTAATTTCATAACAAATCGTTCATTTTGTTAATAAATCATTAAGTCAATTAACAGTTTTCAATGATGTTAAAAATATGTTTCAATTAATAAATTAGGTAATTTTATTATTATATAGGAGAGCAATTATGAATTTCATTTTTTAGTTAATTCTATCAAATAAAAAATTCTAATAAGGGGGTATTTGTAATTTTTCAAACCACATGGGATAATCTGTATTTTAAGAAAACCTCAAGAGGTGTATTTGTAATTTATTCTTTTTTTAATTAATTAATATTCCATGTAATAATAAAAATTTTAAAAATTAATACAATGCCTATTTTAATATGATAAGTGAGTAAGAAAAATTTGTAAAATTTATTAGTTTGTATAGTATTACTATTAAGGGTTGGTTTTGGATGTCCTAAAAAAGTGCACTTTTTGACTTATTAGTGGGTTTGGCTTGGGTTTGATGTGATGTGTTAGAGAGGTGATGTGATTTAAATAAGATGATGTGACTTAAATAAGATAGTGACTTTTTAACTTTTTGACTTATTTAGTAGTACATGCCAAACTAGCCCTAAATCTGGACCATGATGTTGAAGAAAAAGAGCAATGCTATACCAAAACAAATCTTTCAAACTCTTATCAATTACGACATTGGCACTTATCATTTCATTGAATTGGGTCATGTTATTATTGCATTACATTTCTGTTCATAAGAAAATATTGAAAAATTGATAAGTATTCCTTTTAAAGAAAAAATATCTAATTTAGTCATATCATTTTATATAATAAAAAAATGTATAATTTTTTAATTGAATGGTGTTATACATAAATTATATTAATTTTTTTTAATTATTACTAGATACAAAGATATTTAGCGCACACTAATAAATGACTATGAGATTCACTATTTTTATGTCTAATAGTCAAAAAAAAAAAAATTGAATAAAAGATACGTTTATATGTCATATTTTTCATTTTATTTATAAAATATTACTACTTCAAAACATTATTTTGCTTAAAATGTGTAATTCTGTGCAGCTATATGAATTCATCATGTAACGTGCTTGCGTGTATCCTATGTCAGTCCAAATTCAAAAAATGTCAAAATGGGCCATAGATTGCAAGGTAATATTATTTATCCTCTTTGCATCAAATGTTGAATTTTTTTTTTTTTTTTTTTTGATAATTGAGTATTTGGGTTGGTTTGCACACAGTTTTACTAATCTCAGGATTCTAAAATTAACGACCGAACAAACCTCTAATAGCCCTGTAAGATAACTCAAACTCAAGTTCTTAGATTTTATCCTCAAGTATTTACTGCTCGACTAACCCTTTAAGTTTTGTACCAAATGTTAAGTTGATAAAGCCCATACCAATCAATCTAAAAATAAAAATAAAAAAAAGCCTTTAAAGTTGATATAGCCTTCGATTGGCAACTTGGATTGGGTTAGATTTGGACTATTTTAGTTATAAAAAGACAAAATAGATTTTTTAACTTAATAAGACAAAATGTTACATTCAACCCATAATTATTACATTCTTTCTCTCAAAAAAAGTTTAAAAAGTCAAAAAAAACCTATTCCAAACGAAATTTTTTAACTCTAGACTAAAAAAACCAACTTACTTCCCAAACGAACTCATAATCATAGTTCACGTAATACTTATCATGTGCAATATTAATTTATTGAGCTGTAGATAATTGAGTTGTAGATCATTTTCAATTGTTAACAATTTTTTCGTCTAACTTGATTTAAAATTTAAATAAAAAATTTGATTTGATATGAAATATTTTAAAATTTTTATTAAATTTTTATCAAAATCTTTTTAAAAAGGGTAAATCACACTTACCTCGCCTGAAGTTTGCCTCAATTACAAATATCTCCATTGTGATTTTAAAAATTACACAAACCTCCCTTGCTTTTGAAAATAATAGTCAGATTCTCCCTTCCCGTTAAAAGAGCCCGAACGACGTTAGCTGGACAGTGGAATTGACCATAATACCCTTCAACCACATTGTGAAAAAACACAGCTAACACAACTGACTCTCATTCATTCTTTCCTATGATAAACTACACTTACCTCCCCAGGTTTAGCATAATTACATGTACCTCCCTATTACAACATTCTAAATAGTTTTCTTTCCCAAAAAATAAAATAAAAAATAAAAGCTTACAAAAAATAACAAATACTCAACTGATCTAAATCCAAAGAAAAAATCTTATGTGAATTTTTTTCTTTATAATTCTTATAAATTTTTATTTCATTACGTTAGCATATAAAATAAATATATATATAAACAGTGGTTGCATTTGTTTTTATAATCATTTTATTTAAAATTTTTTATTTTGTTAATGTGTTATCTAAAAAATGTCTTTAAAAAATAAATAAAATCCGTAGTTCAAAAATAATTTTTGTTTATGGTACAATTTTTATTTTTATAACCATTTCATTTAATACTTAATTGTAAATGATTTTATTTAGTTAGCTGTAAAGTGTTGTCTAAAAAAATTATGGCACAATTTTATTTTTATAATCATTTCATTTAATACTTAATTATAAATAATTTTATTTAGTTAGCTGTAAAGTGTTGTTTAAAAAAATTCCTCCAAAATAATTTTTGTTTATGGCACAATTTTTATTTTTATAATCATTTAATAATTGTGAATATTTTTTATTCAGTTAATTCAAGTATTAATCAAAAATAATTTGTAAACATTTAAAATCAATTATTCTTAACGTTATTAACTATTGAAATAAAATATAAAAAACTCTTTTTATAGTGATTTGAAAATATGAGGTTTAGAGAATTTATTTGACAATGGGATTGGATTGTGCATTGGTGGTTATCAATAACCCTACCAACAAATTGTTGAGGAGAAAAAAGAGTTTCTATAATGAGAGACAATGTAGAAAAACATATTAAAAAAAATAGAATATATATGTAGTCACTTAGATTTAAAAGTTAACACATATATATAGGATCATATGTCTCAATTATGACATTTGTGATATTTGATTATAACTTATTGTGATGCTAATTATGGCTTTGTTATGACTCATTATGGTGTTCGTTATAACTCATTGTGATGTTGGTTATCATCTATTGTAATTATTATTTTGGTTATGATCTAAAAAGTCTTTAATTATACTTTATGTGGTATTTAATTATGACTTTTGTTTTTAATTATGACTGAAAAAGATTTAGTAATAAATACCACAAATGTCATAAATTACATATAATAGACTATTTTGAGAATATATATCATAACATGATTCATATATATACTAGATATTTATATGTGCATATATAGATATGTATGTGTTTATATATATATATGCAGCATCTACCTTTGGGCCATATATCTATGTCTATGTGTAGGAGCATAAATATATAGATATGAATCTGTTTATAAATATATATATATATATATATGCAGGGGAGGTAAGTGTAATTTATTTTAATATGTTAAGTAGTTGAAGAGTAGTATTGGAATTTGTAAAATAATTATGGATGACATCAGCAGAATCTATTTGATTTTGGACAGATGGGTAACATGAGGGGGTCTTTGTATATTAGTTTCAAAAGTAAGGGAGGTCTGTGTCATTTTTTAAATCACAGGAGAGGTAGCTGTAATTAAAGCAAAACTCAAGGGAGGTAAGTGTAATTTACCCTTTTAAAACTTCCCTTATAATCTCAAAAAAAAAATTCATCAAATTTGATGAAAAAATCATCTTCACTACTTTATCTTTTTATCAAATTTAAATTTGATGAATGATTTGATGAATTTTCAAGTTGATAAAATAAAAAAAAAATGTTCTCCCTTAATTTGATGAATATTTGATGAAAGGATTTGAGATAATTTTTAAACATTTTTCATCAAATTTAAATTTGATGGAAAAAAAAACAAAGGTTAGGGATTGGTGATGCTCTTAGGAATATCAATTTTAGTTTTGAAATTATCATTATCCTTTCTTATTTGAAAATTTACTCCATCTTATTTTGCGAGTACTACTCTTACTTATTTTATGCATAAGAGATTTAAAATTTATAAAGTTTAATTACTTTCCCATTATACTTTTCATTTGAATGCAATATTTATTTTTTTAGAAAAAAGGAGCAACTCACTGCATGACACTTAAAAAATAAAAAAAATAATAAAAAAAAATATTTGAATACAATATTTATTTATTTTTTTATATTTTAAAAAAAAATTATTTATTTAAGTAGGACAGCTAGTATTTTCGTATACTTTTTTATTAAAATATGTTTTATCTTCTAATGTGCAATTCGTTAAACATTCCAATAGAATGTTTTTAATTTTCTTGAAAAAGAAGAATCTGTTCATCATTCCCATTTGACTTTTGAATTTTCTTTTTTTGTTAATTGCTGACATGATGAATGTTGGCTCTCGAATGGATTAACTTATCCCACGTTTATGTTTTGCTAAACTTTATCACTTTTAACTCTTTCTTATGAATCAAAAAAAAGAACTTCCTTTTCAGCTTTTTCTCTCAAGTTGGTTGAAGAGGGAGACTTTTTATGTTTCACCAAAATTCATGTATGGTAATATAATTTAGGGGGGAAAAAATCACTATTTAATCATTGTAATAAAATAAAATTTTAATTTTATCAATTTAAATTTTAAATTTTTTTTTAATATAAATTATTTGTCTATTTTCGTTAATTTACAAATATTTTAGTCATTAAACTCAGAAAAAAAATAATATTTTAGACTGACTTTAGTAACTTTTTTTACATCAATTTTACTTAACGGAAATAGATTGATAGTTTAGATTGAAAACAAATCAAAGATTGAGGGTTTAAATTAACAAAATTAAAATTTTAAGATTTATTTTTTATTTTGTCATAAAAGTAAAACTCTGAGATTTTTTTTTTATTTATAATTTCTTCTATAATTTATTATTCTTGAAATTAATCATGTAAAAGGACAATTTTAAGTGGATTATGGTCAATTTTTTATACCTCAGTAAATTGGGAGCCAATCATCCTTTATAACCTTTTTCCCCATTTTGCTCAAATGAAATCATGTCATCTTCAAACCACCCCCGACATTTACCAAATGGATTTTCAACTATAACATTTCTTCACCAGTACTAGAAGACCTTTTTTTTTATTGGGTATCCTTCTTATGGGAATACTTTGAAATGACTATGAATGGAACCTTTATCACCTTGCTTTTCTAAACCTATAGATAATTGTTTTCATTTTGATTAAAAAGAAAATAAAAGAAATAATAATAATAAATTTTAATTTATTCCTAATCGAAACCCAATTGAGTAAGATATATCCCAAAGAAGTTTACAAATTTTGTAGCACTTTGACCAACACAGTGTAAAACATATGATAACATAGTTTAAGAAATTCAATTGCTTTTGTGACCTTCTTTCTTTGTAGAAGCTTTTAAAAAGTAATATGAACATTTTCTACCAATAAGACAATTTGATAAAATAAAAATAGGTTGAATCATTAATTTGCAATGCACCAAACTAGAGGAAAAAAGGTGACCTTTTCTTGCTTTAACTAATAGAATAAAGTCTTAAAATTCAGTTACAACAGTGAACGCAAGACTAGCTAGTTGGACTTTTATTTAATTATTAGTTTTTAAAACGTCAATTTTTTATTTCTTTATTTACTATATAACTTTATATGATATGATATCATTTTTTAAATGAATGGGTTCGGCGCCTCAGCAGCCCATTCAGTGCCCAGGTACTACCGGTGGGAATTGCGTGGCCATAAATTTTGCTCAATAGTTCAACTAGCTCATTAGATAATAAATAGAATATGGTATAAAAATGTACGAGCAAAAAATATATTTTGCACGTGTATTTCTTGTGACCAAACTTGCTCTCTTCCGAATGGTATAATGTGACTTGAAAACACAACTCCGACGAGTTTACTGGTAGGTGTCGGAGTTTACTGGTAAGTGTGTGGCGGAAAATCCCTCCGATGTGTACATTAAAACTTTTAAGATTAATATGGGAAAAGCTCCCAAGTATTTTGTGAGTAAAGTTGCGTTACCTCGTTATCTCAAAACTTTTATATGTTCCGTATGGTTGAATCCTAGTAGGACTCTAATTTCTCTTCGTAAAGTCCTATTAAGAATTCATCTCTTAAAGGATAAAATTTATCCTTTAACACCCTTATCACCAAAGTCCCAATGAAATGGCCTAACTCCTAGGCCGGCAACCGAGCTAAACAAACCACTAGCCCGGTTGCACGTCAATTGCGCAACCGCATAGGTTGAACCTTACTAACTCCAAGAAAAAATGTCGGACAAAAGATTACACTGTGCTAACATTGCTTGGCAAACCTTTGTCATTCTAAACATACCGGTCAAAGACTTAGCATGACCTTCCAATCCAATCAAGAACTTAGCAAGCCTTTCTGCAGGTCAACATCATACATCGTTTGTCCGGTTGACACTTGTATGTCGTTTGCAAAGTCGACATCCAAGCACCGTTTGTCCGATCCAACTTGTTGAGCCTAGGAAAGTCCATTTGCAAGGTTTGTTTGCAAGTTCACCAGAGTTAAGCCTAGCAAAGTCTATTTGCATGATCGCTAGAGTCAAGCCTAGCAAGGTTCGTTTGCAAGTTCGCTAGAGTCAAACATACTAAAGTCCATTTGCAAGGTCACTGGAGTTAATCCAGCAAAGTCTATTTGCAAGGTCTTCAGAATCAAGCCTAATAAGGTCCGTTTGTAAGGTCACCAGAGTCAAGCCTTGATGGGCTTTACTTAGCCCACTAGTCCGGTAGAAATGTCCCTCTAAAAAAATATGATAAATATAATATTATTATAAATTTTTAATAATTTCAGTGTTGTCAATTTATGAAAACCTTTCAAAAATTTTACATAATTATATACAATCCTAATATTTATTTGAAAATTCAGTGGGTTCACTTGAACCTGCACACTTATACATAGTTACGCCCTTGACCGGTGGGGTCTAAGCCTAGTTTGGTCTGGGCCTAGCTCAGGCAGGCTCAGACTCGAGTTAACCCTAAGAATTAGGCCTTTTGCACCCTTACTCATGGACCACCAATTTTTAATATATATATATATTTGGTGTTTCAGGAATACCACGTGGCATATCAGAATATTTTGAATTATGAGGAAGTGTAATGGTGGACCATTTGTTTTTAATTTACAAATGACAACGTAATAAGTCACTCAACTCATAACACCACTCTTTTAATCATGCTCGTTAGGTAGGGGGATCTATCATCAATTCGTAAATTTATTGATTTTGTCCTCAGAGTTTTTTTATTTATATATTAGAAAATAATTAAGACCTCTATAAAATTATTTCTTAATTTATTCTTACTGTACATGTCAGTTGTTAATTAATTTAAGAATTAACTAACTAAGATTTAGGCTCTGTTTGGAACGATTCTGTAAATCGTTTTCAACATGTGAGTTTGAGCATGGTGTTTGGATGGAGCTGTGGAATTAATTTTTCACAGCTCTGCAAAACGATCTGTATGTTCTGTCGTCTGTTCTGTCAAAAACCAGGGCCTGTTTCAATTTATTTTTTTCAAAAGGGAGGTCCGGCCGGTCGTCCGGCCGGTTGACCGGATGAGCGATTTTTTTTTTTTTTTTTTTTTTTTTAACAAATTTTTTCAATTGATATATAATTCAAAAAAATATTTTTTGAAATTTTTAAAATTTTTTATGTGCTTTAAAATAATTTTAAGTTGTATGAGTTGTAAATTTTTGTATCACATATCAAATGTCACATCAACAATTCCCTACTCAAATCAAAACTCTTTTCAAAACTCTTTACCAAACAAATTTTCTACACTCAAATCATAATTCCACAACACACAAACTCAAAATACAACTCATACTCTCAAATCACATTTACAAAACTCTACCAAACGCTACCTTAACCTCTTATCATATTAGTGTGAATAAATTAAAAAATAATATTTTAAAATTTTCTATCATTACTCTTATTATAAATTTCTCATTTGTAAATTAATTATTTTAGTTAAATCCATCATTAAATTTAACTAAGTTATTAACTATTTTAGAATACTCATGGGATTATGAATAAAATATATTTATTAAATAGTAGGATCAATATTATTTAAAGTGTGGTAAATTTTATTTAAAATGATAGAATCAACTATAAGATCTGGTTTACTCACATGCCACTGCGCTAATAGGCCGTTTGAAGAGCTTGCAAAAACGAAATTAAGCACTGAAAAATACAAAGGCCTTCTAAAATTTAACTAAACAATATTTACCACTTAGATATTTGAAATTGGAAATTTTTGAATCAATTTTCCAATTTAAATAATAATAAAATATACCAGTTGGATTACCATCTATATTGAGTTTACGCGGGAATTTAGGCCAATTAGATCATTAGAACATACATTACACATTTTAGTTTGGGCAAAAGTTTGGCTTAAAAAAATGGGACAAAAAAGAAAAAGAAAAAAAGAAAAGAAGTAGAGGAAGCACAATTATTTGCCATAGCTAAACCCATTATGTTTTATGTTCTCTCTCGAGATTAAGGAACTAGCTTGACTATTATGCTTTTGCGCTTCCCTTTCATTTATTGATGTAATTTATCTTGTACCTTGTACTTGTTTATTTCATCAATAAAGTTTCTTTTTTTGCCGATCAAAAAAAAAAAAAAAAAAGAACTAGCTTGACAGATGAGGTGTTTACTTCAACATAATGCCAAGATTTTGTTATTGTGCTATCTTCTTCTATTTTTTTCCCACCGATTATGCTCTCTCTTTCTCTTAGCATTATGGTTGTATTCAATTCTTTTTTCTTTTTTTCTTTTTTTTTGGGGGGGGGGGGGGGGGGGTGGGCGCCGATAGACATTCTTCTACTCTTTTAAAACCCAAAGTCATTGACTAAAAGCATGTTCAATATTTCAATCATCACATTCACACATATGATTTTCCTAAAAATAAGTATATAGTAAAACATAAATAAAACTCACCCAAGTCATGAGGCCAGTCATTTTGTTCTCTGTGAAACCCAAAGAGCACAAACGAGAGCATGCATGCTTTAAAAAAAAGTTTGGGTTCTCCAATAAAGAGACTGTCTACATGAAAAGTAGTCTAAGATGCTAATTATGAGATAGCATTTATTCAAGTGTCAGTGATAATGATAACCACAGGATCATATGATTATGACAAAGAAATGAAGTGAAAATTTAGGTAAGAAACATAGTTCTTTGACTGATGGAATAATCATCTTTCAATTTGCATCCTTTGCGTATGTATCATCATGGTGGTGGTCAATGGTCATAGTCTTTGTAATCATCCCTGAATTTGAAGAACCCCAACTTTTCTAAAGATAGCGAGTTTTAGGCTACCTTTAAATTCATTATCTTTTTGCATTTTTTTTTATAGTGTTTTTTCTTTGTAATTATCCTTAATGTTTTGAGAAAATCGGTTTAAGGTCCCTATCCAACTTTTAGTAATGGATTAGATCCACAATGTGTTCTTTTGTAACCTAAGGTCCCTCAATGTTATTTTAGAGTGTAAAATACCTGTCTTACCCTTATTTATAATATACGTTGTTTTGAATTTGGTAGCTAAAGATCATATTGATATTTTGTGGGAGATTACGTGAGGATGAACTTGACGATTCAGATTTTTGTGGAGATTTTCTAGGGTTTTTGTAGGTGTTGAAATCCTGTTCGTTGTTTGTAGGTGTTGAAATCCTGTACGAGTTGAAATCATGTTCGTTGTTTGTAGGTGTTGATTGATCGTGTAGGAGTTGAAATCTGGTTCATTGTGTTTGATTTGATTTCATGTGGAGTTGAATTAGATAATTTTTCAATTTTTGATTTGATTTGATCGTGTAGGTGTTGAATTAGGTTTTTGTTTTTTGTTTTGATCAATGTGAGAGAGACGAACTCAGTTGTTTTTGATTTTTTAAGTTAATTTTTCATTATCTGTTATTGATAAATTTTCGATGGAGTTGATTTTGATTTTTATAGTTGCTTTTTCATTCTCTGTCAACATGCTTATGAGTTACTTTTTGGTGCTCTGTTTTTCTGGGTTTTTGTGCTCTGTTTTTTGTTCACTTTGCATTTTTTGTGTAGTGCAGAGAAAATTGCAGGTTTGTTACTATAGAATGAAAACATAAAATTGCAGAGAAAATTGAAGGTTTGTTACTATAAAATTGCAGGTTTGTAGTGCAGAGAAAAGTGCATTTTTTGTGTAGTGCAGAGAAAATTGTAGGTTTTTTGGTCACAAAGACTTTTGGTTTCTTTTTTGGGGTTTGTGGGGTAGTGCAGAAAAAATTGCAGGTTTGTAGTGCAGAGAAAAGTGCAGAGAAAATTGCATTTTTTGTGTAGTGCAGAGAAAATTGCAGGTTTTTTGTTCACAGAGACTTTTGGTTTCTTTTTCGGGGTTTGTGGAGTTGTGCTGCTTCTGCGCTTTGCCATTGCTATAGAATGAAAACATAAACATTAAATCCCAGAGAAAATTACAAGGTAGTAATGATTACACAACAGAGAAAATTAAAAGGTAGCAACATAAACATGACCGAGAAAATTACACAACAGAGAAATTTTCAGGAAATGGAGCATTGAACAAAATAAACATGCCAGAGAAAATTAGACACAAGACATAAACATAATGTGTCCAGAGAAAATTATAAATGCTGCCAGAGAAAATTAGACACACAAGTAAGAAAAGTAATTTGGCCAGAGAAAATTATAAATGCCAGAGAAAATTAGACACACCAATAGAGTAGTAAGCCACAGATAATTTGCTTGAGAAAATAATGAAGAAACATAAACATGGCAGATAAAATTACACGATAGAGAAACACAAATGTAGCAAGCCAGAAAAATTTACAAAAACAAGAACACAAGAAGCTTCAATAAGAAGCCCCAAATGCACAGAAAGCAGTTCAATTTTGACAGTTGGAAGGAAAGCAACCCATCATCAGTTGGAAGCAAAGAAATTCTGGACTTCCAAAGAATTTCTCTGGATTCAACCCAGAGAAAATTCAAATTTCTCTGGAATGATAAAACTCTGATTTGATCAATTTGTCTTTGGTTTTGCTGCTGCTGATTCAATCACAATTTCCTGCACAAACAAATTAATAGTTCTTCTATGAGTTTGTGATAGATTTTCTTTAAACTTAATGCTATAAATTTCTCTGGGTTGAATCCAGAGAAAATTCAAATTTCTCTGGATCACTTTAAGCCTTCCTCTACTGCTGCCTCTTCCTCAAGCTTCTTTTTCCAATATTCTTCAAGTAGGGGTCCAAATATTGCTTTTCCAGAAACAACTCCAATTCTACTAAACCCAAAAAATCAAAAGACGTTATATTCAACACTCAGAGAAATTTTGAACCTGAAGATGTTATATTCAACACTGGATATATATATATGTGCTGACATTGTATATATATATGATATTTTTTGTGTAGTGCAGAGAAAATTGCAGGTTTTTTGTTCACAGAGACTTTTGGTTTCTTTTTCGGGGTTTGTGGGGTAGTGTAGAGAAAATTGCAGGTTTGTTACTATAAAATTGCAGGTTTGTAGTGCAGAGAAAAGTGCAGAGAAAATTACATTTTTTGTGTAGTGCAGAGAAAATTGCAAGTTTTTTGTTCACAGAGACTTTTGGTTTCTTTTTCGGGGTTTGTGGGGTAGTGCAGAGAAAATTACAGGTTTGTTACTATAAATTTGCAGGTTTGTAGTGCAGAGAAAAGTGCAGAGAAAATTACATTTTTTGTGTAGTGTAGAGAAAATTGCAGGTTTTTTGTTCACAGAGACTTTTGGTTTCTTTTTCGGGGTTTGTGGGGTAGTGCAGAGAAAATTGCAGGTTTGTTACTATAAAATTGCAGGTTTGTAGTGCAGAGAAAAGTGCAGAGAAAATTGCATTTTTTGTGTAGTGCAGAGAAAATTGCAGGTTTTTTTGTTCACATAGACTTTTGGTTTCTTTTTCGGGATTTGTGGAGTTGTGCTGCTTCTGCGCTTTGCCATTTCTATAGAATGAAAACATAAACATTAAATCCCAGAGAAAATTACAAGGTAGCAATGATTACACAACAGAGAAAATTACAAGGTAGCAACATAAACATATTAATAGTTCTTCTATGAGTTTGTGATAGATTTTCTTTAAACTTAATGCTATGAATTTCTCTGGGTTGAATCCAGAGAAAATTCAAATTTCTCTGGATCACTTTAAGCCTTCCTCTACTGCTGCCTCTTCCTCAAGCTTCTTTTTCCAATATTCTTCAAGCAGGGGTCCAAATATTGCTTTTCCAGAAACAACTCCAATTCTACTAAACCCAAAAAATCAAAATACGTTATATTCAACACTCAGAGAAATTTTGAACCTGAAGATGTTATATTCAACACTGGATATATATATATATGTGCTGACATTGTATATATATATGTATGTATCATATATATATATATGTTTGCAACCATAGATAAGATAACTAAGAGTGACTGTTTGATTATGGTTGCAAATGGTCTTAATTGATTAATTATCATATATATACTAGTCAAGACAGTAAGCAACAGATTGTATATATATATGTATGTATCATATATATATACATCTATCAACTCCACTCCACTATGTTTGTTTACCCAGCAGTGATGAAGACGCAACTAGATGACGACGAACAGTGAATATGAGTCAAAGAAATTTGATTTGAATCAATGGAGACCAATTCTCTAAGTGATTGTTGATGATGAAACCCTAATGTCAATTGTGAAGTTGATATTGAAACCCTAATGTGAGTTGTGGAACTTGGTGTCAGAGAAATTCGATCGGAAGGAATGGAGAGAGTTTTCTCAGTCGTTTGAGTTGAAGTGTATTTTGGTCCAAGAAATTGATAAAATGCGCGGGTATTTTGGTTAGGGACCTGAGGCAGTATTACATTTTTTAATGTCCTTTATTCAGAAAATTGTTATTATTAGGGAGCTTAAAAAAAAAAACCCCAATGTTTTTTCATCACCTATTTTGAGCCCTAATATTTCTGCATACAAATTCAATTTCTTGCCTCCGAATTATTTATTATATTGTTCTACCTATTATCGTTCAGCCTCTCTAATATTGTTGTTTTAAAAAATATTCGCCAACCGGCCATGATGGAAGCTCTAGGATGAGGCATGGAAACAGAATGATTGTGAAAGGATTGCAAAGATTATTAGTTTGATTTTCTTCCATGACGACTCATCAATGTTTGTGCATATGATTATTTACCCTGGGGCTGACCCTAGTACAAGTCTACAACTCCATGCAACTATGGGAGTGTTTGGGAAGCGTTGGGTTGAAATAAGCTCCGTTTGGAAAGTTAGTTCAGAGGCTTTTTTGACTAAAATAGTCACAAAAAATAAAATAAATTTTTTAGTCTAATAAGACAAAACATCATATCCAATCTATAATCATTACATTCTTTCTCTTACAAAAAAGTCAAAAAAGCCAAAAATCCTTCCCAAATCAGGCTTTTTAGCCACAGACTAAAATAGCCAAAAAAGCCGAAAAGCCAAAAAGCCAACCTACTTCCCAAATAGTCTACTAAAAGAAAAAATAGATTAAAATAGTCTATAAGATAAAATGTCATATCTAACTCATAATCATTTCATTTTTTCTCTCACAACCATCAAATCAACTATAGAAAAAATAATAAATAAATAATTTTCCAAACACGACGATTTTAGTCAAGCTAAAATAGCTAAAAAAATCAAATGACCAACTAAACTAATTAATTTCCCAAACAAAGCGTATGCTAGGTGCCTTCAATTTTCTTCATTCAGAATTGTGAGCCCACATTCCATTTGAATAAGAGCTCCAAAGTTAGGAATTCCATTAGTAACTGCTTTCGATCCACACGGTATCTACTGATGTTAATTTTGGATCCCAACAAAAAAAAGATGATTTCTATTGAATAGAAGTTTCCAATCTAACTTCATTAATTTATATGGATGGCCATAAAAATTGCTCAATATCAATGAAATCTTCTATTTTTTTTTTTTTTTTTTTTTTCTCAGTTAGTTGTTGGAGCCCAAAAACACTTTGGAGGTTAATTCAAGTCAAATTTGGGAATTGAAAAGAATTCAATTTCTACGAATAATTACTTGTCACGCATGTTTATTAGACCGCGTTGCTTGCAATGTGCAAAGGTGTTTGTCAATTTTTAAACACATGCCTAAATGGCTAAACAACTCGGTGCATTACTAAACTCTACTTGTGTACATAGCAAACATATATTATTTATTAAGGCAAATTACACTAACACTCTCTATACTTTGAGATTTATGTCACTTTAACATTTAACTTTTTAATTGTGATTTATTTGACTTTTAATTTTGAATTTTGTTCCAAATAAAGATAATTAAAGATATTTGTTTTGCAAACGGTCTATTTCAAGGGCAAAATCGTCATATAACTTATTTTGTGTTAGTTAATCAATATGCTGTTTGAAAAATAATGGCCTTTCTTTTAATGAAGAATGCGCCACTTTCTTGGTTATAAAGTTCTATTTAGTTTGATTTTCATAGTCTATTTTTAGAAAAAAAAAATTTAAGAAATTAAAAATTAATTTGGTGGAAAAAAAAAACACATCATTTTTATATAATTTTATCTTTTGGGTGAGTAAAAATTATTTTTTATATTTATTTTCATTAAATTAGTTTTTATATTTTCAAAAATCAAACATAACGACAACTTTGATGTCGTTATTTAACCAATCCATTAAATTAAAAAATTTAAAACTACAAACATTTCATATTTTAAAATCAATTACACATTAAAAATTTAATAACCATCCATTACATGATAATCATCTAAAATATCTGTTAACCACTAAAACAATCATCTATTACATGATAAACATCCAAAAACATCAACAAAATCAATCACCCATTACATGATCATCATCCAAACATAAATTAAAAATTAATTTGGTAAAAAAATAAAAATATAAAAATGTAAAAGATTTAAGGAAAATTATTTAGGGCAAATTACACAAATAGTCCCTATAGTTTGGGGCTTGTATCACTTTGGTCCCTGACTTTTCAATTGTGACACATTTGACCCTGAATTTTGAATCTTGTTCCAAATAAAGACAATTGAAGATATCATTAGATTTTTCAAGGGTAAAATTGTCAATTTGATAAAATATAAACTAATTTGACAAAAATAAATGCCAAATAAATATTTTTGAATTTTTAAAAATTATTTCTACATACTAAAAATAAAATTATGTAAAATTGATAAATCTTTTAGACATTTATTTATTTTTTTTACCAAATTAATTTTTATTATGTGTTTGGATGATGATCATGTAAAATTAATTTTAAAAAATTAATCTTAAAAAATTAATCATGTAATTTTTATTAATTTTATATAATTTTATCATTGGTGGATAAAAATAATTTTTAAAAAATTAAAAATATTTTTTTGACATTTATTTTTGCCAAATTAGTTTATATTTTATCAAATTGACGATTTTACCCTTGAAAAATCTAATGATATTTTCAATTGTCCTTATTTGAAACAAGATTCAAAATTCAGGGTCAAATGTGTTACAATTGAAAAGTCAGGGACCAAAGTGACACAAATCCCAAACTATAAGGACTATTCGTGTAATTAGCCCAATTATTTATAAGTCTTATTAGGAAGACTTATGCTACATATGGTCCTACTAAAAAACTTATGTTCCCGTAAGTCATATGGGAAGTTTGTTGACACATTTACCCTCAATATTAGTTGTTAATATTATAAACAATAGTAAAACCATATATAGAAAATTGTATATTATCATAGATCATATCTATATAAACGTAACGCAACGTAACGTAACGTGACGCCTACATAAACGTAACGTGACACCTATACGTAATGTGACACATACATAAACGTAACGTGACATATCTACATAAACGTAACGTAACGTGACACCTACATAAACGTAACGTGACACCTATGATCTATGGCAACATTCAATTTCCTATATAGGAAATTGAAGGTTGCCATAGATTATATTTATATGAAACGTAACGTGACACCAACATAAGCCAACAACATTTTCACATTCAATTTGAAAAAATAAAAACTCATTAAATTTGCGAAACGTAACGTGACACGTTACGTTACGTTTATGTAAGTGTCACGTTACGTTTATGTAGGTGTCACGTTACGTTACGTTTATATAGATGTCACGTTACGTTACATATATGTAGGTGTCACGTTACGTTACGTTTATGTAAGTGTCACATCACGTTACGTTTATGTAGGATCTTGTGGAATACATTCCTATCTAAATAGGACTTGAGACTCTATAAGAAATTACACAGGACTTAACCTAGCATAAGTGTCTGAAAAATGACTTATAAATAAGTCTCCCAAAGATTTATCATTTTTATATAATTTTATATTTGGTGGGTAGAAATAATTTTTAAAAATTCAAAAATACCTTTTTAAAATTTATTTTTGTCAAACTAGTTTATATTTTATCAAATTGATGACTTTGCTCTTGAAATGCATCATTTTTTGTTTGCAAATGAAACAATGTTTTTAATTGTCTTTATTTGGAATGAGATTCAAAATTTATGGTCAAATATATTACAATTGAAAGGTCATGGAACAAAATGAAACAAGTTCTAAACTATAAGGACTGTTAGTGTAATTTGCCTTATTTATTTTTGTTAACACTGAGCATAATTTTGTTTTATAAAATATTAATACATATAAAATAATAAATTATAGAATAAAGGTTGGGACCCCCTTCACCCCCTTTGCTACGTGGCAAGAAGTGATTGGAGGAGCAGGAAAAAAAAAGAAAAAGAAAAAGAAAAGGTGACCAATGAGAGAGAGAGGGGGTCCAAAGGGGGTCCTAAAAAGGGGGATCAATCATTGTTGTAAATTATATATATATATATATATATGTAGGGAAATGTATCTTATCGTAATTTAAAGTGCTCCCGTTTTCAAGATATTTCAATAAATGGCGCTCTGTCTACTCTTGCAAATTGGTTACTGTCTTTTAACACTTGGGTATTGAGGCTTGTTTTAGGAAATGGCTTAAAAGTTAATTTTTTTATTTTTATTTTTTTAAAAAAATATTTAAAAAAATAAAGACGTAATGTAACTTAAAAAATTAAAAAAATTAAAAAACTAATTTTTAACTTAATTACCAAAATAGGCCTGAATTTGAAATAGCCCATTTAGCATCACAGATTCACATTTGGCCGTCTATATATAGGAGTGTAAAATGGTCTGCGGTCTGCCAAAACCCTTCCGCAGCTGGGGTAGGCCCAGCCTAATTAAGTTTGGGCTCGAGCCCAGCCCAAAACCTTGAGCCTAGGCCTAGACCATCATTTTGAAGCATGGCCCGGCCCGCCTAGGCTATCCCGTGATCCGACCCATCGGCCTCCTCAAGGCCCACTCAAAACTAGGAATGTGTAATAACCCCGACCTCCAATTAATGCTAATCCATTATTAGTTATGCCTAACAGTAATTTAGAAGGAATCCGGAATTAATTTGCATATGTATTGCATTATCTTTGCGTTTCTATCTGTTTGCCATAAAATGATCTGTTCATGTTTAGACTTTGAACTACGAATTGAAAGCCTTATCGGCGCCCGATTTCGAAATTGATTAGTGTTTCATACTAGTTAAAATATATGTGATTTTTTATGGTAGATTTAATTAAATTTGATTTGGTATGATTAAATTAGATTAAATTGCATTGGTTAAGTTTATTACCCAAATTGCCATTGAGTGGCCCATTACCTAAGGCAACTTTGAGACTTGATTCATACATTTGGTTGCATCTTTTTATCATCCATTGAGAGACCAAACCGTAGGAGAGAGAGAGAGTAGGAGAACAAGATTGAGTTCATCTAGAATTTTGCTTGAACTTAAAAGAATTGAAGGCAACTTGGAAGATTAGGCTACTAAGGTTAAAATTGAAGACCTAAAGGTAGAGAATTCCTCCTTTTAAATTATGAATGTGAGTTGTTCTTGCTAGGGTCATGAGGAAATTGGTATTTAAAGTCAAGATTTAGCTCAAAGTGTGGTTTTGAGAGTCCATCCATGCATGCATGCATAAATTTCTATGCTTTGAGTTTGAATTCCTAAGATTTCTTCTATGCATGTGTTTAATTTCACTCACATTATGGTCATTCAACTTGTTTTCCATCAAATTATCAAGTTTGATTATGTTTTGAAGGGTTTGAATTCAAAGAGGTTCTTGCATGTTGAATTAATAGCATATTCATAAAGTTCATGTTGATTTTGCACAAATTGGGTTACTCTTGGGCCATGATTTCTTGAAATGATTTTTAATACATGTTGTTTTATGAGTTATTATATGTTTCCTCAAATATTGGCCCAGAAAATGAGTTTTGAAGGCTTAAAGGTTGAGTTTCATGCTTGGAGGGTCAATCTAGATTTTCTAGAAATTTGACCCACGCTCGAGCGGGGACTTTCACGCTCGAGCGTGAAGCCTGAGTACATGCACTTCCGCTCGAGCGGCGAGAGTCACGCTCGAGCGTGAAATGCGTATACCTAGAAGGTTGTGTGTTTTGCAGTCCGCTCGAGCAGGGGGGAAGCCACGCTCAAGCGAGGGGGGGGGGGGTCTGTGTCACGCGCTCGAGCGGGGGTCGAGCGCCCGTCGAGCGTGAATTTCATGCATCCAGCACTTTTTCATAAGTTTGCAGTCTGCTCGAGCGGGGAAGTCCATGCTCGAGCGGAGCTTCATTGTCTGCATGTCCGCTCGAGCGGGGAAAGCCACGCTCGAGCGTGGACCTTATCTTCAGCAAAATTTGAGAAATGGTTTTCAATGCATTTTTGCATCCTCATTCCATCCTAGGCATTCTTAGGCCATGTTTAAGACCCCATAATGAGGATAAGAGATTAGAAACACACTAAGAGCCAACGAAATAAGTTTTGTACAATTAGAACGTGTGTTTCAAGTGTGCATCTGTTATGTGTTGTGTAGGTCACGTGCCACGTACCGTTTGACCAAGTTTACTCCGTCTGACTGTCTCAAGGCCCACTGTGAATAATAACTCTGTAAAGTTATGTTTAACTTAAGTATTTTCTGACTGGTATAGTATGATCTGTTTTCTGAAATGCTATCTTACGAATTATGAATGAATGTCCAATTTTCTGAAAAGTATTTGTGGCACCCTTAGTTCACGCGGCCCTCGCCCGGGGGGTACAATACCGCGGCCAATCTGCACGTGGCCCTTGTCTGGGGGTAACAATACCATGGCTACTTGGGTACAAGATATGGACATTTATGTCGTTGGTACCAACTATGCATGTGGGTTTCTGGACCAAATTGATCTGATAGCTAATGGGTGTACCATGTATGATCTTATACAAATCTGAATATGAACATGAGTGTGTATCTAAAATCTATTTCTATTTTGAAGTCTGAATATGTTCTGATTTAAATACTGGATCCTAACTTGTGCTGGACATCATTCACAAAACTCCTTTACTCTGTTATTATTCACTGGGCTTCCGCTCACAGTTTATATTTATGTATGTAGATGAGCCGGCGGGTGACCAGGGCCAGAGTTGACGACCTTCTGTTTTGTTTTTGTCAGCCAACTTTTGGTCGCTCCCGAGAAGATTCCAAACGAAGCCTAATGCCATGGCTATTTTTGTATTCATGCTAGTCTTTGTGTCTGCTCTGTAAAGTTAGGTCTTGGGAAGTACATTCTGTAAATACCTTATAAATATTGTGTATCTGGACTGGCATGTTTATGTATATATAAATAAGTTTTGAATGTTCTGTCCCATGTACGTTATCACAGCTCATTAAACCTTGTCTATTTTGTACTATCGCTTCCGCAGCCCCTTACTATATGCTTATCTGTTCAGAGGCCTTTGGTAATCCACGGATTACTGGCCGGTTGCGATGCCTAACCTATAGGGGCAGGTTTGGGGTCGTGACAGAATGGCAACGGGGCGGGGGCGGGGCCGGGGATCACCCTCCCCATCCCCGATCCCTGATGGTGAACATTGCCCTGTCCCCAGCCCCGATCCTCGATGGGAAACCTATTACTCTCCCGTCCCAGCCCCCGATCAGGGATCGGGTTTCCCCGACCCCGAAAATTACCCGACCTAAATTTGTTTCAACATCATCAATAACAACATTACACATACATTTTCAACAACAACACAGATCTAAGAGACGCACAAAATCATCAATATCATCAAACAGATCAACAACAACATAGAGATACACTACATTTTCAACATCAACAACAAATCATTAACAACAGATCAATTGCACACCAAAAAAAAAAAAATTGATAGAATAAGACACACAGATCCGAGAGGACGATGGAGGAGAGAGAGAGAGAGAAACTAGATCTGGTAATCGATCAATCATGCAGCGGCAAAGATCTTGAGCAAATCTGCACCATGCTCGATCGATCTCGTAATCCCTAGAGTAAATCTGTAGCGGCGAAGATCTAGTGAGGGACGGCGGCCACTGGCCAGGGGTAACACGGTGGTAGTGGCATCGAAGGAGGTAGAGGCGTCGGAAGAGGCAACGGCGTCGGTGGATCGAGTCGACGACTTCGGATGCGAAAGAGAGAGTAGGGGAAGAGAGAGAGAGAGAGAGAGAAAGAAAGAAAGAAGTAGGTTGTAAGGGAGCAAGAGAGAGAGAGAGTCATAGGGAGGGAGAGTCGTAGGAAGAAAAAGAGGGAGATGGGCTTGTATCAGTGGAATAGAGAGAGGAGCAGATTTATATATATATATATAGAGGGGTAAAATGGTAATTTTACTTCGGGCACAAATCGGGCCGAGGACGGGGACGGGGGCGAGGACGGGGCTTGGACACTTATCTCGTCCCCGGCCCGAAACTGCTCGGGGATTGATTTTTGAATACCATCCCCGTCCCGTCAGGGGTATTTTTTAGAGAAAAAAACCGCTCAAATCGGGGTTGGGGGGTCGGGTCCCCGTCGAGCCGGTTTCAAATGTCATCCCTACTCAAAACCCAGTCCGCCCGAGGCCCAGTGTCATTTTTTGTGAAAAAAATTAAATTTTGGTAGAAAGAATAGAAAAAAAATATAAAAAATGTTCAGGCCCACCCAAACCCGAGCCCAAGCCCTAAGCTCACCGGCCCCGCCCCGAGGCCTAGACCTACGACCCATCCAAGGTCCAAATATCTCCTGAACATGGACCTACCCTGGACCTAATTTTCTAGTCCGTGGACTGGCCCCAAATTTTGGCGGGAGCCCGCGAAGCCAGACATGAGCCAGGCCGGGCCGAGCCAAATTTACATCCCTATTTATATATAATCCTAGGAGTATCATTATCAAGCTCATTAGAACTTTTCTTTGCTATTTTATAGTACAAAACTATAGAAACACATTTCATCAAACTCAATTATTAGTTAACTACTTTAGTTGAATATCAAATTACTAACCACATATCGTTAGGAAGAGAGGACTCAATAAATGAAAGAAAGAATAGAAAATTTGTTGGAGAATGTATTTAAAAAAAAAGTGGTGATACGTGCACCAATTAGTATAGTAACTAGTGCAATAACACTAGTTATGACATAGTTTTGACTCCACTCATTATATAAATTACAAATACCAAAAATATCTTAAATTATGTCATATCATCAATTGGTACACTAGTTAGTGCATTAATTAGTGCATATAGCATTAGTCCTTAAAAGATGATTAGTTAAAATAGAAAAATAGACTTTTAGTTAAAATTTAATTAAAAAATTGGACTATTTTAATGAAAACACTCCAACAATGATAATTTTTCATTAGGGGCGTGCAGCGGATGGCCCGGCCCGCCACACCCGACCGACCCAACCCAACCTAACCCGCCCCGCGTGCGTTTTAGGTGGATGCATGACACGTGGTGGGTAGATACGGGCCTATATTTTTCATTTTGTAGGGTCGGGTTAGGTCGTAGGTAAACTACCAAATTTATTTGTTCACCCGACCGGACCGCCCCTACCCCCGCCTCCACTTATTTCCCCATTTTCCCTCCTATCTTGCCTGTTTTTTTTTTCATTTCACATTTTGTAACCCTAACAGTCTGTTTCTACCTCCCTCACTCTCTCTCTCTCACACACTTGAACAGAGGCAAGCAACAAGTGGTAATCGGCGATAGTGGTGGCTAGTGACGATCAGCGATCAGCGACAATGGTGGCGAGCAGCGATCGAAGCATCGGTTCAAAGGTATTCTTCTCTCTTTTCTTCTTCTCTTTGATAGATCTTCCTCTTCCTCAACCTTTGTTCTGTGAGTGTGTTCGATGCATCAATTCGAAGGTTTTTTTATTTTATTTTTTCAGTAATTAGGGCTTCTCAACCTGTGTTTTGTGACTGTGTTCTCAACATCTTGATTTCTCATCTGTCTAGTTCTGATCCCAAATTGCATTTTAAGCTTTCACACACATCCACCCAAATGAACTTTTGATGCTTCAATTCTAATTCAGATTATTTCTCATTTCATTCTTATATTTTGTTCTGATTCTTTTCGAGGGTTATTGGTTTTTTTTTTTTTTTTTTCTCCTTTTGGGGAGCATTTGGAATCCACTTTTTGTCTTGGATTAAAAAAAAAAAATTTAATAGGTTTTTAGTATTTGAATTTTCTGATACTTTCTATTACCTTTTGATGTTCATATATGAGATGGTTAAATGGGGTTTGATTATTAATTAATTTCTGTGAATCTAGTTGATTCACTGATTTAAATTGATATCCACTTTTTGCCTCTTGAACTTTGTGAATTAAAAAAATTTGGATTGATTTATTAGTATTAGAATTTCTTGTACTTTCCACAATTGATTCTCTGATTTCAAAATATCCTCCCTAATTAAAACTTCTGTCACTTTCTATTAATTTTATTTTTATTTTTTAAATGTTCATTGATGATATATTGGCCCTGTTTGGTAGAGCTGTGGGAAAGTACTTATAGTTTATGCCTAAACAGCTTATAGCTTATAACTATGACCATAAGCTGATTTCCAGCTTATTCTTAAAGCATCTCCTGCCCCACTCAAAGAATAAGCTGATTTCTTGACTTCCAAAAAGCTATAAGCTATAATCTATAAACTAAACCAAACACATCAAAATAGCTTAAATTAAGCTGAAAGCTGAAATAAGCTGTAATTAAGCTCTGCCAAACAGGCACATTGAATGGGATTTGATTCAATTCTGTGAATCTTTCAATTGATAAAGCTTGGTTAACTCTTTTGGTTTTGATTTATGTTGCTTCAATAAAACAATATCTAAATAAATTAATAAAATTCACATATCTATCACATATTTAACTTGCATTATAATTTACCTAAATAATAATAATTAAAAACAAATAAAAATCACAGATAAATTACATTTTTTTAAAAAAAAATAGAAACCCACACCTCCATCTAAAATAAATTGAAAAAAGAAAAAAATAAATAGAAACCACACAAAAATAAAGAAGATAAAAATTTAGATATGGATTTCAAAAACATATAACAATATCTGAATTTGAATTATGATTAGTAATATAATTATCTATTTTTTTTATGTATATCTATCAATATTTTAAATCACTTAATGGGACAAATTAATCAATTTTTTAAAATTATTGATTTTTCAATTTATAAAATAGATTAAAAAAACATATTGACTGATTTATTTATTTAATTATTTTAGAAATAATACTATCCCTTAATTTATGGATTTCAAATGGAAAGATAACAAAATATTTCATAATCTCTCCATCCCAATCTCTCTTACCAATTTCCAAAAAAAAAAAATATTAAAACTTGCCTTCTCTCTTTCCCAAAAAATCAGATAATATTTTTCATGAAAATTATGAATATCTGTGTATATCTTATATATTATATTATAACATAACAATAACAACAACAACAACAACAACAACAAAAAAAGATTTACAAACATATTAAAATTAATAAATTTAATTTTTATTTATTCGGTTTAAAATCTTTTTTTTTTTCCATCTCAATATCCAATTTAAATTTTAAAAATCTTTAAAGTTTATCTAAACAAATCTAATTGAAAATATCTCTCACCATCATACTTTAAATCAATAAAACTCACATATCTATCACATATAATAAATTAAATTAAAAAAAAGAAAAAGAAATCACAACTCCATCTTAAATAAATTTAAAAAAAAAAAAAACCAATTAGGAATCATACAAAAAAAAAAGGATAAGAATTTAGATATGGATCTCAAAGAAATATGACAATATCTAAATTTGAATTATGATTTAGTAAATATATATATATCTATCAAAATTTTAAATTACTTAATGGGACAAATTAATCAATTTTCAAGTTTTATTTAAAGAATAATCTGATTAGTCATCCCAACTCCTAGACTTAGCAGGCACTGACTGAGAAGCTAACGAATTGAGTTAGATGAGGTCTAAGTTGTTGAAGGTAACATTCTCTCATTCCATTAATTTATTTGTTTTTTAATTTTATTTTTTCCTATGTGATTCTCTTTCTCTGTTATTGGTTTGGTTTTGGTTTTAATTTGGTAAGATCTATGTGTTTGTTTACAAGTTTGCATAGTGGAGAAGAATTAGGGTAAACTACCAATAGGTCCTACTTTTGAGACTTATAACTCATTAAGTCCTATTGATAAATTTATTAAGTGATAAAGATAAATTTATCAGTCTCTTTGTTTTTATGAATAAATTTATAGTGATAAATTTATTAATCTCTTATTTTTATAGTGTTAAATTTATTAGTTAGGACCTGTAGGTAAATAAGTCTAGTTAATAGGACTAATTGGTAAATACCCCGAAGAATTATTGGTGATTATGATTGCAATCGAATTATTTATATCCGTTCTGTGCCAAAGATTTTAATTGGATTTTGTTTTCTTCCATAAAGATCATAAAATTGAAGTAAAAAAAATGGGTACCAAATTTTTTATTTTTTATTGTCATTTTATTTTATAGAAAATGTGAAAATTTGTTGAGAATTCAAGATTTTACTATAACATTAGATTTTGTATAACTAGGTAAATTTAAAACTTTTAAATATCATTATATTCTTTATTTTTATTCTCTTTCTATCCCATTATGCCATTACTGCTATTTGATAGTTTATTAATTATAATTCAATTAATTGAAAATGAAAGCTTAATATAACTTTTCATAGATATTATAGTTAATTTATTACAACTATAGTTGTATATAATAGCATAATATATAGGGATAGTTTCTAAATATAATTTTTATTTTTTTATGTGATTAAATAATCCACCTTAAATAGTATATAGAAAAGTTAGATGGCTTCTTTTATCTCTAAAAAAACCCAATATATTTTTTTTTACTTTTTAATTTTTTAAATTGAAACATTAATTGTTTATGTCCATAAAACAAAATTGATAAACAAACATCCAAAAGCTGCAATTTTTTTTTTTTTTTAATATGTAGGATATTTTCAAATGGAAAATCTTTGACACCTCAAACTTTTTTCTATAATCTGAATTATAATGATATAGTCATAAGTGTCAATCTTTATACAAATATGAGAAGAAAATTAATTAAATTATACATTTCAACCAACCACATACTCAACTTTTGACTATTTCAATATGTTATTTCACTATAATTCCAATTAAGAGAATTTTCAACTCTTAATATTTTTTTTATCAAATTATAATTTGATAAAATTTAAAAAGATGAAACGTTGAAAATTATTATTTTTTCCATCAAAATTGGTGAAAAGAAAAAAAATTGGGATAAGAATGAAAGTTTTTTTTAAAAATTAATAAAAATTTAATGAAAAAGTTAAAGTAATTTGTATCAAATCAAAATTTTTATTCAAATTTAAAATCAAATTAGATAAATAAAAATTAAAAGAAAATGATAAAAATTTGAAAATATTTTGAAACTTTCTTATTCTTAAAGACTAGAAATCCGTATGTGTATTATATTCATATTGTATTTTTAGTCATGAAATTAAAATCAAAAGAAATGTAACTCAAATTATTGGATTAATAATAGAAACATCATATTAATTATTGTTAAATATCACTTCACTTCACATTTAATAATAAAATTGTATATTTGTCTTAATTATAACTTTTAAATTTGTATGTTTTCATAACAAGAAGATGTATTTCATGACTCATTTAATCTCATTTAATCAGATTTAACTTTTTTTTTAATACAAATTATCAAAATTGCACTAAATATATTTATATATATATATTTTAAATTTTTTAAACTAATAATTTAAAAAGTTATGAATACAAAAATTAACTTATAAATTTTATATATACTACAAGAAAAAATATTAAATTATTTCAAGATAATTATAATAATTTTTTTTTTTAATTTATAAAGTCCCGTGCATAGCATGGGTACCACTAGTTTTGTATTAATTCTGGAAGTGCTGTTGGCTTTATACATTATTGATAAGTAGGTTTTGAAAAAAATTCCATACCAATTATTGAAAAAGAAAATAATATCTTAAAAAAATTTTAGATCTCAAATCTCAATCTGTGAAAATAAATAAATAAATGAAAAATTTTTTTCATGTAAACAGATTTACATAAATAAATAAAAAAATTGAAATAAAATATTAAACAACTAGAGTCTTAAAGTTGATTATTACATTATGGGTAATAATGTAATTAATGTCCATAATAAAGGATAAAATTGGAAGAAAATATACTATTAATTTAGTTTTAAACTACTTTGGAATAAATTATGAAGTATAAGACTTAATTGTTCAAGTAAAAAATTAATCGGACTTGATTGTTTTTCCTTTAGAAAAGTAAAATTTATTGGTTATTTTTTTATTTTTTTTTTTATGTGGTATCATTTTAAGCAAAAAAAATAAACATACAGAAATCAATCATAAAGTAAGACATAACCTTTTTATATAGGTGGGTAATCTCATATGTGAGAAGATATTGCCTAATTCTGTGACTAATTTTTATAAAAATAGAAGAATTCTATTTTTAAATTTTGAATGAAAAAACAGACTAAAGGAGTCATTATTTATATCCCATTTACTTTACAATAAAATTAGTTGAAATTATTACATAAATTATATCACATGATAATTTGAAAATATTGAGCTCTCGTTTGAGATTTATTTTTTTAACCTGACTTTTTTACTATTTGACTATTTTAGTCTGGTTTAAAAAGTTATATTTGGAATGATTTTTAATTTCTTTTATAGTTGATTTGATAATTGTGAAAAAAATAATAATAATTATAATTTGAATTTAACGTTTTATTTTATTATCTATTTTAATATTTTTTTTTTTTTATCTTTACTAACTATTTTAACTAAAATAACTCGCGCCAAATGATGCCCGAAAATGCTAAAGTTAGCTATTTCAACCAGTATTTGGGTTTGCTTGGAAAAAAGATTTCCTGCTTCCCATGTAGCAGGAAATTCCTACAGCTGGTCCAGGTGGGAGGGTACAAAGGCTCCACATATAGTAGAATATTTAAAATTCACACCCTATTTGCCAATGTTAAATGCATCATTTATGTTATATTTGATTGAATGATTTGAAAAGAGATTTTAAAAAAAAAATGATAAATAAAATATGAATAAAATATATTTATATTTTATCTTAAATTTTTAAACCAAACATAATGTTAAAAAATTTGATGAACATAATTATTCAAGATCATAACCTTTGTAAATTGGGAGCTAATCAACCCTTTATTTTCTTTTTCCATTTTGGTCAAATAATCATGCCATTTTCAAACCAGCCCCATATTTTACCAAATGGATTTTCAACAAACCTTTCTTAATCAATTCTAGAATACCCTTTTATCTTTCTTATGGGAATACGTGCAACGACTATGAATGGAATCTTGGTCACCTTGGTTTTGGAAAGCTATAATTGCTTTTACTTTGGTTGAAAATATCATTCCTAATAAAAAAATCCAATTGAGTAGGATATTTTCAAAGTTTGCAAATTTGCAACACTTTGATTTGACCAGATAGGCATTTATAGTTGGAGACACCCACTTCATTTATAGAATTATTTATTATTTTTAAGATAAATACATGTGTTGTTTTAATTTAAATTTTAAAATATCAGGTCAGAAATTCATTTTTGAAATTGTTAAGCTTCCGTTTGGGAAGTTGGATGGCTTTTTGACTTTTTGACTTTTTTGACTTTTTTAGCCTGGGCTTAAAAGTTTGTTTGGGAAGGGCTTTTTGACTTTTTGACTTTTTTTACTTTTTTTTGTGAGAGAGGAGTGTAATGATTATGGGTTGGATGTGATGTTTTGTTTTTTGTAGCTAAAAAAAGCTATTTTGTCTTTTGTGGCTAAAATAGCCAAAAAAGTCCAAAAAAGTTCTTGCCAAACGGAGGCTAAGTCAATAGGGTTCAAAGAAATAAATATATTTATTTATGCCTCCGTTTGGGAAGTGGGTTGGCTTTTTAGCTTTTTGGCTTTTTTGGCTTTTTTAGCCTGGGCTTAAAAGTTTGGTTTGGGAAGGGCTTTTTGACTTTTTGGCTTTTTGACTTTTTTTGTGAGAGAGGAGTGTAATGATTATGGGTTAGATGTGATGTTTTGTTTTTTATGGCTAAAAAAGCCTATTTTGTCTTTTGTGGCTAAATAGCCAAAAAAGCCCAAAAAAGTTCTTGCCAAACGGAAGCACGTATCACTAATATGTCTTATTATTTCTTAAATATGTACAAGTGTCACTTATCTATGCTGTTCAAATGTCTCACTATTTGTATATGTATCATCTATCTATTTAACTTACTGTTATCAGATGACAATATCGGTAATTTTTTGACGTTGAAGAATTTTCTAATAACTTTTTAATATGTATCCTTCTCACTAAATAATACCCAACGCATCTTTTAACTTGAATTTATAAGCAATTTTTCTTAAATTTTATTAGTTTAATTCATAAAGTCACTACTTTTATACCCCTTTTTTAAAAAATAAAAAGTGTCTCAATATAAATAATGTAGAACAATATACTAACACCGGACGGTCTATGTCAATGTGAAACCTATTTAAAAAGCAAGGTAAGCTGTGCTTAACCAATATGGCAATTTAATTAAATAAATAGGTTAATCATTAATTTTCAATGCACTCACTACGGAACAGGTCACCAACCTTTTCGTGATTTGACAAGAAAAAATGAAGTACTATTTGTAGTGTTGTGAAGTGAAGACTAGGTTGGTGAATATTCTACGTCCCTCCTTCACAATAAATAAGAATTTTGCTTCGGACCCCCACTGGGGGTCGACCCCCAGTGAGGTGTCGCCCCCGGATTGGGTGAGAAAAACTGTTTTTTTTTTTTTTTTTTTTTTTTGCTGAGTTTCGGCCAATGGACTGCCGCCACCTCACTGGGGGTCGACCCCCAGTGGGGGTCTGTAGCAGTGTTGCAATAAATAAAAGGATTGTTCTCCTAATGTCAAACTGGGTCGGGCCGGCCCAGTATGACTTTATGAATTTGGGTCTGCCGGGTCCTCCTAGAGGCTGCTCATCTGGGCTTTTATTTATTTTTATCATTTTTTTACAAGTCAAATTTTTTTTTTTTTTTAATATTTCTCCACTTACAAAACTTCATGTAATATAGCATCTCACACTACTAAAAAAGTGACTTTTTGCGTCTAATTTTTTGCGACCCACTATTTAGCCGTCGCAAAAAGAAAACATTTTTTGAAATGATATGTGCCAAAAGGCATATTTTACCCCTATTTTTTATTCCCTTCACTGACCCCAATTTATTTTGCCCTTTTGTTACACTCACCTATGCCCTAAGCCCCTTTCTCTGTCATTTTCACGACATTGATGAACAGAGAGGTCTCTCCAGCTCTCTCGCACTCTTTGTCTCTCTCGCTCTCTTTGCTCGCCATGGTCGTAACTCTAGTGGTATGAATCTCTCTCTCTCTCTCTCTCTCATTTCTCTCTCTATATATACATACATATTTGTATATTTATATATGTATATATATTGTGGATTGCAGGTAGAGTTCTTCATATGCTTGGTATTGACGATCTTAGGTTACATTCCTGGAATAGTTTACGCTCTCTATGCGATGCTCTGTGTCGATCGTGATATGACTCGTGCCGATTACGGTCCACTCGCCTAGTCTCTGTGTGTGTGTGTGTGTGGAAATCTGTGTGTTTAGCTGTAATCTCATGGTATTATACTCCGGCCTTATGTGTGAAATCAATTTGAATGAGTTTAAACTCTTGCTATTTGGTTGAATCGCTTTGATTTAATTCTATTCTTCTCTTATTTATTTCTATTTCAAATACCTGTGTATAGATTTTGGAGTGATTTGAACTCATGATTGATCTAACTCTCTCTCAGCTACGAAGCTTTGGTTCGAATCAATCCTTTTGCTATATTTTCATATGTATATATATATATATCTGTGTTCATTCATTGTTGAGTAACTTTGATTTATACCGAGATTCACATATTTTTCTGATCTGCTTTTAATTTTCATCTATATATCTTTACTGTAAGTTCGATAGTCATGATCGGTGATGGATTTCTGTGGTTCTACATGTATAGAAATTGGATTGGCGTGTGCTTTGTTTTAACTTAATCGAAGTTTAATTTATAATTTCTTTTTGTTTGTATCCATGTGATTTTGCAGTGATTGCTCATGGAATCAATGCTGCAGATGTGAAGAAGCTTCAAGATGTTGGGATCTACACTTGCAATGGCAAGGTCAGTATCATAATAAACTGACTACTTATTTGCATTAATGTGTTTATGCAATGTATTGATTAAACAAACTTGAGAAGTATTTGACAGTGGACAAACAATTTCTGAATTATTAGATGATGCTTAAAGATATTAATGTAATATAATAATTTTTAGAGCCGAATGTTGTGTTGGGATGTTTTCTCTAAAATTTGGAGAATTTGAGGTTTTGAATGGAAGTTGTTATGCTTATTATTATCGATCAAAAGAAGAATTGTTATTTTGTTTTAACATAACAGACTTGAGGATTACATTAGGTTTTAAAAACCATTTTCATATTTATGAAAGTTTAATCTTCAGATTAGGTATTTGACAAATGCGCAAGGCATGGTGAATAGATTCAAAATTAAGGTAAGGAATGGCAAACATGAAAATAAGTGCTTCTGTTCATAAAATTTGTGAAAAATGTCAACTAATCCATAGGCAGAGATGAATTACAGTACTCTGGATTTTGTGTCACAGCTTCTCTAACGAGTGCTTGATTCTTCCTTTGTCTCTCTTTGCATGTACGACCCAGAAGATTGAAGTAGCTTGGTCTGGATTTCGTGTCACATCTTTTCAAACAAATGCTCGATTTTATTTAGTTATTTTTCTCTCTTTTAAGTTATATGATCAATGATCAATATATGTGATGGTTTTAGGATTTTGGGTTTAGGTAGTAGAGGCTGCTAAAAAGAGACCAGAGATGCTGGTGCAAGTTGGACTGGAGTATAGATATATGCCACCTGTTGCTAAACTTATAGAAATAGTTAAGGATGAAACACTAGGACATATCAAAATGGTGGCCATCCGGGAGCACCGATTTCTTTTTTTGGTTTAGGTAACTTCTTGTGCTATATTGCTACTTGGTTTCATTTTGCATTGTGGTAGTTTTGTTATTGACTCCTGCATGTTATATATAGGTGAACAATTGGAATCGGTTCAATTGTAACTCTAGAGGAACTCTGGTAGAGAAATGCTGCCACTTTTTTGATCTGATGAGGCTGTTTGCTGGTGCAAATCCTGTCTGTGTGATGGCCTCTGGAGGTGTTGATGTTAATCACAAGGATGAAATTTGTGATGGCAAAGTGAGTTATCCCCTCAATATATATATATAATAAGTAAATAGATATAAAAATAAAAAACCAACCAATTAAATAATAAATTTACTGCTAGGTAAATTTACTGCTACAGTTCAATTTGGTCACTATTTGTATAATATTTTTTTGAACAGCTTTTATGAGAAATGAAGGGTGTGTTTGGTTTGGTTTTGGGAGATAAATTTTCAAAAAAAATTTTGGGGAGAGTTCAGAATTTCTTATGTACTCATTTTCAATTCTTTTTTTTAATCTCTCTTTTGCGAAGAATTTGTTGTTCTTTGCTTTGATTTAAGGCCCACTCCATGAAAGAGATTTTTCTATATGTTACTTTCATCGTGATAGTTCTGTACCAATTTTTTCCATGGTCTTGCTGGCCGATATTGTAGATAATTGAGTTACAGCTTCCTTCATTTTTCAACAACTTTGATCCTTGTGCTGCTGCTGCTAATTTCCCTTCAGGTAATGGACTTTCTAATTTTACCTTCAGCTTCTCAAGTATTCATCACTGGGGTTTAGCTGGCTCACGGCTGTGCTTACAGCTTGAAAGTGCAACTAACATTTTAAAAAATCTGACATGTCAGGTGTGCAAGCATATTTGGCTGGGCTTACATTCGCATTAGTTGCTTCACCTTGCAGCACTCCTGTGCTGGCAACCCTGCTTGGATACATAGCTGCATCCAAGGTACTTTTAAATGTTTATTGATATCAATGTCCATCTGCATTATTACCTTTTCGGACTGCTTTATACTAATCGTTCTGGGCCCATAATGATGGCTTAGCACTCTTATAGGAAGCAAAAAGTTTGTCCAAGAGAAATTTTGAGACCCAGGAGGGGCCATGGCCCCCCTTCATCCAAACATAGGCCCACCCTTAGATCCATCTTTTAAGTTGATAGTTTGCATAATGCTTTCTGGTTGATTATTTAATTCAATCCTCAGTTCCAATTAATTTGATGAAGCTAGGGTTGGGTGGATGTTAATAGGGAAGGTGCATTGATATTTACACATATATGGCTTTAGTTTTGGAGTTTGAATAAGATTTTTTGACTGGAAAAATAAAAAAGAAAAAAAAAATGAATCTATGACTTTGTCGTCATTTGGGAGTTGCTCTAACAGTTGAAGACAGTCTGGATTTGCCAAGATTTATATAATTTTATATAATCTTTAGTGTTTTGACAACTTTGAAATGGTTGCATCAGATTTGCCTTTCTCTTGCCTCTTTCAGATTCAAATCTATTCTATTGGAGCTCTCATGATCTCAAAGGTGCCTTCTTTTCTCTTCTTTTTTCAGTTCTCTTTAATAGGTATTTGATAGTTTTTGTGCTTGTGTTTTGAGTACTTCGAATGTGTTGTTCCCTATATTTTCCAGTTCTTTAGTATTCAAACCCTACATTCTTTTGGCTCTCTCATTTCAAATCTGAGTCTCTTTAGTATTCAAACCCTATATTCTTTTGACTTTTTATTTTCAATTGCTCCCAATAAACTCAACTCATATATTATTTTATTTTCAGAATTTCAATACTTGGGATTTCACTCTTTGAAGAATGGCTCTGTCTCTCTGAATTTATATTGTGTTTAACTACATAGCATTTTATAATATGAAGGCACCTGGTTGAGTTTGATATATGTTTTTGCAGATTTTGTTGAGGGAATAGTTGATATGATCGAGCGGGTGATGTTGGGAGCCAAAGATTATGTTGCTTTTTTTTGTCTTTTTTTTTTTTTTTTGAAGACTTGAATTTTTTAGTACAGTGTATTTAAGGATGGTTAATGGATAACGTCTATTATAAATTTAATTAATTTGTTAATTTTGTTATTTTCATTAACAAAAATTGTTTGGTGCTTGTAATTGATTTTTTTTGTTGTAGCAAACCCATATATGATTTTTTTAAAAGAAATAATTATTTGCGACAGTAAAACAATGGTCGCTAAAAGTGTTTTTTATTTTTAAATTTTTTTTTTTGCAACGGCAAAATAGCTGTCGCAAAAAGTAGTTTAGGTGGTCGTTGTTTTGCCGTCGCAAAAAGTATTTGTCACCACCACATTTGCGTCCCCCATTTGCGGTCGCATAGGCTGTCGCAAAAAGTTTTTTGCGACTGTATTATTATTATTTGCGACGGCTTGTGGCGGTCGCAAAAAGTGTTTTTTTTAGTAGTGTCATACATGAAAGACAACATGCCTATACCTCTCATGTGCAACAGGTCAAGGATTTAACTCTTGCCAAAGATGAGGGTAGGTAGCAGCAGTTCTTTAACTTATATTTATATAATTTATTACCTGCTGCGAGTTCAATTTTCAATCGCCATTTAGTGCTTTAAGAGTAAATTAGATATATAAATTCTATTTTGAATTGGGTTGAATAAGTCGGTTGACAGTCGCAAGCCAATCTATTTAGCTCCAACTAAAAGCATCTTTAATGATGTTTGTTATAATATTATTGTCATTGCTATAGTTTAGCAATAAATAGTAGTAATTTGTTAAATTATAGTAATGATACTTCAATGATACATATGTTATTTTGGCAAATATCAACTAATTTTCCCTCCAAATTTGCAATTGTTGTTTGGATATATGTTTTTTAGTGATTTTTTTTGGTTTATTTTTTTATCTTTTGTGACTTAGAAGCATCTTCATGTCTTTATCTCTTTTTCTATTTCTCTCTGTCTCTCTGGTCTTCAGATGAACCCCTTGTTTCTTAGAGAGAGAGAGAGAAATCGATGAGCCTCGGTGAACTTTAGCTTTGGATCACAAATCATAGATCACGAACTTCGGATCGCAGATCACTCCCTCTTCGGATTGCAGATAATCTTCCCTCATCCACCCCCCTCTTTCTCTCACTCACACTCACTGATTCTCTTTCCCTCCCCCTGTTTCCACTCCAAAGTTGACTCCCTTTCTCTGTCTCTTTGTCTCTCTCCTTCTCCAGAACCACCACCAGGTCATCCACCTATCCCTATCCCTCGAAGCCTTAACTCTCCCATCCACCTATCCTCCGAAGCCTAACCCCCATCTTCAACCCTCTTCTCCAACCCTTAACGTCCTAGCCACTAGTTGACTATGTCTTTGTCTTCGAGTTTCAAACCCTAACCCCAAACTCCAATAGTTACATTCCTTTAAATTGGCTTTCCGATGGAAAAGATGAATATTGGAGAAATTTGTATAAATTCGGCTTTCAAATCTAGGTATTTATTTTCTAAAAGTCATTTGAGATTGCTTCAGAAATTTATATAAATTTGTGAAATTTGTTTAAAAGCTGTAAATTGGTGAAATTTGTATCTAGGAAAGGCACAAATTGGTGAATTTGGTGAATTTTTTTTTTTTGTTTTTTTAATAACACCTTTAAGTAACAAATTGGTGAATTTTGTTTTAAAAAAAAAAAATTGGTGAATTTCGTTTAAAAAAAAAAAAAAAACTTCAAATATTTTTGGGAGGTTTTTCTAGAAAAGGCCCAACTGAGAGGGAAAGAAGAAGGTAGTTGGTTTTTGGGTGACCTGGCAGATTTGGCAACTGCCAAAGCTGGTGCCAAATTTGGCAGCAAACTTGGCAGCTACTATAGCATGCCATTGGATAAGTCATTTTTTCCCAAGCTACCATATTATTGTTGGAAAATAATGGTTTTTTGGTAACTTTAATTCGAAATTAAAGTCGGGCCCAGCCGCCGGTTGAGTGGGTTTGAGTGGTTTTGTATTCTCTTAAGTGAAAATATTACAATATAAAAATAATGAGTTGAAACCATTGAGTTGTGAATGAGAATTGTTTTGTAAAGTGGACATCAATAAAGTTGGGCTTGGATTTAGACATAGTCTTAGTTTGGACTGGGCCTAGATTTGTGCTTGTGCTTGTGCTTGTGCTTGTGCATGTGTTTGGTTTGTTCTTGGACTCAAACTTGGACTTAATCGTAAGCTTAGGCTAAGCTATGTTGTTTTGGATTTAGCCTGTGCATGTGTTTGAGAATTGGATTTGGATCGGGTTGTGACCCAACATTAGTATCCATTTTGTGACTCATCTAATTGGTTTATTCAAACATCATTATATACATATTTGTTTGTATATATTAAGCACATGAGAGGTTTAGACCTTTGTAACTCTCATCTTTTGATGATGGAGTTGATGACCATATAAGTGGCCATAGGTTTTCAACCTTTGTAACTCTCCAACGAACAACTTCCAGCAAGTGGAAGGGTCAGATGATGCTGTGGGGTCAAGAATGTTACTGGTGTTTTTTTCAAGGTCCATGCTTGCTGTCTGCCCCTCGCTATCTGATTGTACCAAGTCTTTATTTGTTGGTGAGTCTTGGCTTGGTGTAGCATGGTTCGTTTCTTCCTTGCTTTCTTTACTCTGGTCTGCCTTGGGGTCTGACTGAGTATCCTGCACCAGGGGTTGCGCTATTCCGGCGTCAACTTCTATCCCTAGTTCGGTTGTGTCAGTCAGGTCAACTGGGCAGATATGATGACTTCCTGGGATAAATTCTGCGACAAAATCTGCCAAAGCTTGGGCCTTTATCGCGGTTCTGGGTTGGAACTTGATGTTGAATTGTCCCAACTCTACTGCCCACTTCAGGATTCGCCCAGAAAAGTTCACCTTCTCAAACAAAGCTTTTAATGAGAAAGTTGTGAGGACGACTATGGTGTGGGCGTGAAAGTAGTGCGACAACTTCCTTGAGGCCATCATCAAGGCCAAGGCCAGTTTTTCCAGTGGCAAGTACCTTGTTTCGGCGCCCAGCAATGTCTTGCTGACATAAAAGATGGGCAGATGTTGGATTCCTTCCGCACGGACCAACACTGCACTAATTGCGTGCTGAGAGACTGCCAGGTACAGGAAGAGTTCTTCTCCAGGTATTGGGGTGACAAGCAGTGGTGGAGAAGACATGTATTTTTTCAATTTTTCCAGAGCGCGGTCGCATTCTTCGTCCCACTCGAACTTGGCTTTTAATGCTTGAAAAAATGGTCGTAGTCTGTCTGACGACCGGCTAATGAATCGGTTGAGTGCAGCTGCCATGCCGGTGAGATGCTGCACTTCTTTTACTGAGTTAGGCCTCTCCAGATCCTGAATAGCTTTGATCTGGGAGGGGTCTGCCTCTATACCCCGATTGGTCACCAGGAAGCCCAGGAATTTGTCAGATCCTATACCGAACGCGTACTTAGATGCATTAAGGCGCAACTTGTGCCTCTTCAAAATCTGGAACATCTCACCTAGGTCCCTTAGATGGTCGTTCTTATCTTTGCTCTTGACCACCATGTTGTCGATGTAAGCCTCCATTGTTCTGCCTAACAACGGCTCAAACATCTTGGTGACCATTCTCTGGAATGTTGCCCCTGCGTTCTTTAGGCCAAAGGGCATGACCTTGTAGCAATACAGTCCTCTTGGAGTTGTAAAGGACGTGACCTCCTGGTCTGGTTCGTACATGGCGATCTGATGGTAGCCTCTGTACACATTAAGAAAGCTAAGTCGGTTGTGCCCCGCCGTTAGGTCTACCAGTTGATCTATCCGTGGTAGGGGGAAGCTGTCTTTTGGGCATGCTTTGTTGACTGTCTTATAGTTGACGCAGACACACCATTTGCCATTCTTTTTTGGCACCACGACTGTGTTGGAAATCCATCTAGGGTAGTGCACCTCTCTGATAGCTCCTGCCTCTAGCAGATTTCCCACTTCTTCCGCTACTATCTCGGTGTGGTGGAATGCCGATCTGCGAGTGCGCTGAATGATTGGTCTGGCAGATGGGTGGACATTGAGTTGGTGACAGATGAAGTTTGGATCAATGCCTGGCATGTCATAGGGTGTCCAGGCGAACACTTCAATGTTAGAGGTCAAGAATTCGAAGACCTCTAATCTCTCAGTGCTGGATAACGACGAACCGAGCAAAAAGAACTCATCTGGATTCTTTTCATCTATTTTTACCTCTACCAAGTCTTCCACCGCTTTTTGATCAGCTGCTTTGCCGACATCTGCGAACAGTTCATTGCTCTCAGGTTCTTCCACCGAATGAACATATCCCTTGGCAGCGCGGCTGCCATTAACCGTGACAAAGCATTGCTTGGACATAATTTGGTCTCCAAAGACCTCTTCAATTACCCCGGCTCCATTGGGGAATCGCATTACTTGATGATAGGATGAAGCTACCGCTCGCATGGCATGCAGCCATGTTCTTCCTAAGATTATGTTGTAAGTGGAAGGGACCTTCAACACCCAAAATTCCACTTGCTTTGTCACACTTCCTGCCCTGACTGGAAGGATAATCTTGCCGACTGGCCACTCTGGCATTGAGTTGAATCTGATCAGGGGGGATACAGCTGGTGCCAAGTCTTTGTCCTCCAATTTCAGTTGTTTGAAGGTGTCGTAGTACATTATCTCACACGAGCTACCTTGGTCTATCAAAATCCGCTTGATGTCGTAATCCTTGACGCGGAGAGTGACGACCAGTGCGTCGTTGTGAGGGTAGTATATCCTCGCCAAGTCTCTGTCTGAAAAAGAGATGACATTGGTGGCCTCCGTTCTTCCTTTTTTGATTGTGGGTTGTGCACTCAGAACCTCCCTTAAGTGCTTAGCCTTTTTGATCATGCCCCTGAGCTCACATACGCGCTCAGGTTCGCATACCCCATGTATTACGTTTATCACGCCTTGAAGTGGGGCGTCGATTGGCATTCCGTTCGGGTGGTCATCATTTTGGGGGGCTGGCTGCGTCCCTCCTTCAATGTATTTGTCCAGGTGACCAGCTGCCACCAACTCCTCTAGATGCTGTCTTAATGGTGTACAATTTTCAGTGCGGTGCCCCTTTTCTTTATGGAAGGTGCACCGTGATCTTTCGTCGTAGTCCTTCTGAGCCTCTCCTAGCTTGGCAGGCCATCTGACGAAAGGTTCATCGCGTATCTCGCTTAGAATCCGGTAGATTGGCTTTTTGAATACCATGGTAATGGCAGTGCAGATTCTCAACGATCTTCTATCCTGGTCTTCTCCGTTGTCCCGTCTGCCTCATCCGTTTTTGTTCGGACGTTCTACCGTATTGACCTTTGTCGCGGTCTTTTTATCTGGTACTGCGGTCGTGCTAGACTTTGCTTTAGCCCGGGCGCCATCTTCTTCTACCCGAATGTGCTGGTGTACTCTCTCCATTAAGACTTCCATCGTGAGAGGCGATGTCATAGTGATTGAGTCCCTTAGTCTGTTCCCGACCGGAAGGCCTCTTTTGTACCGTGCGATAGCGAGATTGGTGAGGCAGTCCCCAATCTGGTTGAAGGTCTCCCAGTAGCGGCTATTGTAGGATCTTAATGACTCTTTTTCGCCCATGTCGATGGAGAGCAGTTCATCAATCTCCACCGGGGTTTTGGTGTTTGTTCTGAATCTTGTTACGAACGCCTCCGCCAATTATGCCCAGGAGGTTATGCTGCCTTCTGGAAGTTTTTCGAACCAAGTCAAGCCTAGGTCGCCAAGGCTTGATGGGAAGAGGATGAACATCAAAGCCTCGTTTCGCCGATATACCGCCATAACCTGGCGGAAGTGGCTCAGGTGCATATAGGGATCTGTCTTTCCCTCGTACGTGGTGAATTTGGGCTGGAGGAAGCCTGAAGGTAGTGGCGCGTTTTCGATTGCCGGAACGAACGGCGAGGTTCGCAGCCTCGCTAATGCTTTGTCCATTGGTTCGTAGGCAGGGCGTGGTAATGGCATTCCAACCTCGACGCTTCCATGCGTCCGAGGAGCCAACCGCTGAAGGGCAAATACCCTGCGAGGGTCGCGCGCCCTAGTATCCTCCTTCCATCGTGCTTTTTCTTCCAGCACGGTCCGTAAGTCGGATGATCTTGGCAACTCCGTCTGCCTGGATGCTGTCTGGTGCGTGCGCGAGGGCCGATAGGTGCTTCCCTCAGTATACGACCTCTCAGTCCTCGTTCTCTCAGACCTGGAGCAACGAGTCCTGGAGGTTCTGGATTGAGTATTGCCTGTCATGAGGCTTTTACTCTCTGCTTGTGATGGTGTGGTATGCCTACCACGGTCTTCTGAGTGGCGAGGGGGTGTCTTGCTTTTGCGCCCCTCTCCTGTCGCCACTCATTTTCCCTTAATCTGACGCTTCATAATCTCCATATCCGCCACCATCCGTCGTATCAATTCGTCCTACTCCTTCACGCGGTCCTCCAAAACTTAAGGATCAATCCTCCGTCTTTGTCTGTCAGGACTTTGTGAACGAGAGTGACGGGGGCTGTTATTCCGCCTCCCCCTAGCATCCCTCCTGGGGTTATGTCGTTGGGACTCCAAGTCCGCCATGGGAGGGACAGGAGGCAAGCCTTCGCGCCTCCCACCTCCTTCTGGGGTTTGTCCATTAATGGCGGACTGTAGCAAATCTTCGTTATGCGCCATCACTTTTTTCTAGCAAGGAAAACTTAATCAAGAGGTTTTGTTCGTTCTGTTTTTTCCTACAGACGGCGCCAATTGTATGGGAAAGAAATAAACTTTCTCGTATAATCCTGTTGATCAAAATTGTGCTCCTCCGTACGTCGTCGCTTTACTCCCTGAAAGCACAAACGTAAGCTAGCCGGCGGGTGTGTGTCGGATACCTCTCCGATGCCTAAGTCAGCAAAATAAACAAATAGACAAAAAGCTCTGTGAATTCGGGAATCAAAGTTGTGTTACCTATCCAAAGGTGATGTTATGAGCTTTTATAGGTTCCGCGTGGCACAATCCAAGTAGGACTCTTACTCCTCCATGTAGAGTCCTCCTAGGAATCACATTCCTGAAAGATAATGTTTATCCTTCAACACCCCCCTCACTACTTAAACCAAGTGAGATGGTTTTACCATGGTCGGTTTCTAATATGACCGAGGTAAGCATGGCTACGCTAAGCCGCAGGCTAGACCGAGCTAACTTTAGCTCGGCTCTTCCATTCACTGCTCTTACCCCGGTTTCTCCAGTACTAACCATGGTATGTTCAGACCGAGATAACAAACACCAAGGTCCTGATCGAGCTAACAAATAGCCAGGTTTTGACCGGGCTAACCACAATACGCCATGACCGGGCTAACTCCACGTGCGGTGACCGAGCTACCCACAAACCTCTCCCAGACCGGGATAACAAGCCTCTTTGGACCGGGATAACAATAGGGCTTACCAGGACCGAGCTAACGTACAAGCCCCTTTCATCCAGCCCTTCTTACTGCAGTCCAAAGAACGGCCCATTTACCCAGCTCAGCCCATGTAGGTATAAATTACCCTCTCATTTAGTTATCCATATTAATAACTTGTTCTTTTGGTAATGTAATCTAATTTATTTATGTATTTAGTTATGTCGTTTATTCTGTATTTCATCCTTTAATAAAGTTATAAAAAAAAATTATATATTTTTCTTGTATTATTATGGAAAAATATCAGCAATCTTAAAACATATTTTTTATAAATAGTTTTTGGAAAAATAATTTAGCTTTTATTTTAATTTATTCTAGTAACTCTTGGAATTAAAATTATTGGATTGTTTTGAGTTGTTTATTTCTAATAATTTATTCATGCAATTCATTTTATATTAATGAGTTGTTATTGCATGAGTTATTTGATTGTTAGTGTTTAAGTTGGTAGGAGTTTATAAAAATAAAAATTTTATTATGTAAGATTCTTACTATTTGATTTGATTTGTTTGATTGTTTTCTTTTGTAACTAACTTTCTTTACAGATTTATCAAAGCAAAAAAGGATGATATATAATACGAACAAATAAAATAAATTGGAATTAGTAAATTGGACTACTAATTGTTTATTTGAACAGGATTACCTTTGCGTGGAATAAAGAATAATATTGGACTTTCAGAATTTTAGTGAATTTAATTATTCACTTTAGAGTTCAATTTAATTTCGGATTTATTCCGTATGTTGTTTTGAAAGTTTGATAACAATTTCAATTTAATTTGATTAATTAAATTCGAAAAAAAAAAACAAACAAACAAAGAGATGAAGTTTGAGAATGTCAAGAGATTCGGCTAGTCAAGAGGTTTTCGACAGTATAAAATATCTTCAAACATGTTTGTTTTAGGAGGAAATTTAGTAAAATAATTTCTGTTTTTCTATATAGTGGTCTTGTTTATGAGCTTGCTTATGTTACATTATCGCATAGTGGTATAGCTTGGTATTGTAGTGGTATTGTTGGAATTTAACTCTATTGTTTATAAGATTATTTTCTCATAGTTAGATGGTTGGAATGTCAGTGTTATGACCATTGTGTGAGTGAATTTCCGATCACACTGCCCTCCTTAGTAATCCAGCTGTAGAACACAGGCAGAGTAGACGGCGCCCTGTAATCTGCACAGAAATAAAAGGCTCCGGCGGTGGTTCTTCCACCCGGGGGAACTCCGACGATCAAGTCAATACTCAATATCTCTCAAAGATAATACAAGTGCTTAATTTACTGCTCAAAACTACAAATTGCGTACCTTAGACCCGCCGGGGGTGCCTTTCTTTTATAGTCTTTCTCTGTCCTAGTCCCACTAGAAGTCTCACTTCTATGGACTCCAATTCCGGATTTACCTTGGACTCTTTCAAGAGATAAGGATAGACTTCCCTCAGAATATCATCTGTATCCATCTTGTTGTCTTTCTTCATTCTAGGACTCCTGTCCCTTATCCGTTTATCCCGGATTCCGATATCTTCGGAGATAACCTCGGCAACTCCGAGATTACCTCGGCGTAACTACCACGACACGTGGCACCTCGGCTGATACTTCGGTATCACCTCGGCCACGTGTTGGTACTCAGAAAATACATCCCCACAACTGCCCCCTAGGTTCTATTACCTCGGCATTCTGAGATGATGGAACCTATATTGAACTTTTTTCTCGTACATCGGCTTAAGAACCTTATAGCCGAGATCATTTATTCCAGGCCGAAATGTCTTCTTTCAAGAACAAGAATTCTCACGAACTCTCCCAAGTGTATGAGCTGTCACGCACCATTTTACAACCGTTCTACTGACGCGTTTTTTTCTTATTGGTCCGTGCTGGCGACGCGCCTGTTGGCTGTCTTTTCTCTGCCTGCGCCGTCTGACGCATGCGTTAACCCAGGCGCACTAAATGCTTCTGATTTGCCGCCGTTTTACGTTTTTGACAAAACAATTGAATCTGCCCTTTGGCTCTTCACCTTTGCATTCGATTTCCTTGCTTTCTCTCTCTCCAACCCTTCCCAAATCCACCATTGCTCTTGCTCTAAGCTCTGCAACTGGTTTTATTCCTCCATTCTTGCGAAGCTTTGGCCATTGTTGCCTCTGTCATCTAATCTCGGCGAAACTCACTCCGGTCTTCATCTTTTCTGGTAAGCAACTGGCTTTTCTCCTCCAGTTCTTGATTTTTTCTGGAACTTCTTGCTACTTGACTGTTCTGCTCACTATTTGATTTGTGAATCGTTCATCTGAGTGTGTATTATTCTCTGGTTCTTGCATATGTTCTGAACACTTGCACTGTTGCACCTCTTGTTCTTGATCTTCCACCCTTTGTGTTCTTGAATCTGAGGCTTCGTTTTTCCTTTTCTGTTTCCCAGATTTCTGTCCTTTATACTCGTTCTTCGTAGATTTAGGTCTGGGATTTCTCTGTAGGACCTTCATTTTTTCTAGGAAAAACTAAAACAGATTTACTAGTACATACTTTAGGCTCAAGCCGAGGTCCCAAGAGCCCTTTAGGAACATTCGGTCTCTGTAGCCAAGTACTCGTATACCAAAACCATGGGTGTGTGGAGCGATAGGGTTAACAACCCAACCAAACTAGAATTTTTTAGGCAAGAGTTCTCCATCCCTGCCGATGTTCACCTCAGGCTAGCTGGGGAGAACGACTCTATTATGCCCGAGGATGATAACATGCATTTTCCTATAGTAGCCTTTGTCCAGTGTGGACTCCGATTCCCTTTAGATCCCCTTTTTCGCGAGGTCCTTCACTACTATTCTTTGAACCCTATGCAACTCGCAATCAACGCCTATAGGACGCTTAATGGTATCATAGCCTTAGCTCGGCAGGAGAGTGTCAGGATCACTCTTGCCGACATCCAATATTGTTACACCATGTGTGCCCTCAACTTAAAGAATAAAGGTTATGTGTACTACCTCAAGCCGAGGTCCACCGAGTTTAAAATTGTAGCCGACCTTCCTGACTCCAACAAAGGTGCTGGGGATGACTATCTTATTGCATCTGGTAACTGGGAGTTTGGCCCAGACGAGGAAGTCCATCTTTTCCCTCTCCCCCGAACAGTAAAAGAGGGCAAGGGTAAGAGCCCAACGTCAACTGTTTAGCTGTTGCTTTCTTCAAGTTTTTTTTTAAAAATTTTATCTGTTTCTGATGTTGTGTTCTGTTTTGCAGACGTTCGCAAGCCTCCCAAGGACTTTCGCCAGTCCTATTACCCTGGGAAAGGCCTGAAGAAGCTCCTAGATCTTCCCATCCACAAACGCAGAGCTCCACTGCTGTTAAATTTCATCTCCACCTATAAGTCAACTTTGCCCGACGTTCCAAGAAAGAGGAAGAAGAGCCTCTCTCCATCTACCACTATAACCCAGACTGCATCAACATCTCGGGCTGATCAAGGGTCAACCTCCGATCCAGCTGATCTACCATCGACTTCTGCCCAATTCCTGATCCCAGTAACAGAAAGAAAACGTCGGCGACGACTTGTCAAAACAGTCGAGATGGTGCGCCCAAAGCCAGTGGTGCTGGACCTTCTAGCCGATCTGCCAACTGATGTGGATGCTGTACCATCCCAAACAGCGCCTCCACCGAAGCCGAAAAAGACCAAGAAGCCCCCACCAAAATCCAAGGCTACTGAGGCCGAAGTTGAAGATGCTTTGCCCATCTCCCAACTAACCTCAACTGTGAAGACCACTTCTGCACCTGCCAAGAGATCTGCTGAGGCCCAGCCGTCGGGGTCAACTCAGCCAAAAAGGCCGAGGTTGTTGTCTGCGACGACTTCGGGGTCCAGGGTTCCCAAAGTTCCCTGGGAGCCCAAAATTACACTTGAAAACAGGCCCGTCTATGCCAACGAAAGCGTCGCCGATGTCCATATCGGCGTAGCGCTCAGTACTGCAGTTCTCCTTGAAGGCGATCTTGAGCGTAATGCCAAGATGAGTGAATATGAGAACTACGCCTTCATGCTGCAACACTCTGTCCAAGTAAGTCTTTGAATTTGATAATTTTTCTCATTGCCACTTTCTTCATACTATATAAAGTCTTGTAATATTTTGTGATAACCTTTGCCTTGTATTCTTTCAGGCCATGCAACATGCCCACTCCTTCTCCTTGCAAGCATTTGAAACGAAGGAGAGATTATCCGAGATGGAGAAGGAGTGTGCTGCCCTTCAGAAACAGAACAAGAGTCTTAAAAATAAAATGAAGACTCTGGAAGACCAAGCTGAGGCAGCAACTACAGATAAACAAATAGCTGATGAGAAAGCCGAGGCTGCTGAAGCCATTAAAACAGTTGCTGTGGCTCAGCAGAAAGAGGCCGAGGAAAAAGCGGCCCAAGCCGAAAAGGAACTACAAGATGCCCTAGCCACCAAAGAAGCCGAAATCAAGGCGGCCGACGACAAGGCGTATGCCCAAGGCATGGCCGATGTTGCAGAAGATTACAAGTTACAAGTTAAGGAGGCATGCAACAGGGGATTTTCCCTAGGTTGGAACTCCTTGGCCAAAAAGCTTGATCTTCCCGCCGACTCGCCCTGGCGCAAGACCGAAGCCATTCGTCTTCCCTTTCCTCTTCCTCCACCTCCAACTCAGGTTGAAGAAGGGGCTGATTCTGAAGCCGAGGCTGAAGATGAGGACGAAAGCATTAATGATGAAGAGGCCTTGGTGAGAAAATCCAAAGATGCCACTGAGACCAAGTCACCTCCTCAGGGTGATCAAGTCCTGGACTTAATCCAAGAGGAGGATGAGGAGGCTGAGAGGGTGCCCAAGGAAGCGGACTCAGTTCACTTATCATCTGACCTTCTTTTGGCTGAGAGAAGTGTTGAAACAACTCTTGCCGAGATTGATGCCGAGATAGCGGCAGACAAGGAGGGCGAGGTTGCGGTTCAAAAAGATGCCGAGGTCGTGCTCCCAGAGACTACCGAGGTCCAGATCCAGAATGTTCCTGAAGCTGAAGAATCATAGCTTTTTTCCTTTATCTTTTGTACTTTGTTTCTTTTCTTTGCTCTTGTCAATGTTCCCTGAACAATGTAAGCTTCTTCTTTATGGCCGATGTGCCTTTCTTTGTGGCTTTAGAACAATTTACTTCTGCTAGGCCATTGTGCCTCCTTTATATACAATTGTTTCTCTTTGAATGATGTAGTCTTTAATTTCTCTTCTTTGCTTCTGTTTGATTCTATACTTAGAATATTTTGCATGATTTATATAAATCTTCCTTCGCTTAATCTCCTCGGGGTTACATACCTCGGGCATGTTTAACTGAAGATTTACCTCGGCTAGGACTTTACCTGTGAACTTTTCATAGACTTCAACAAGTATAAAGCGTATAAACTTAATTCAACTTCATCTTGTAAATTGCTACAAATTTCAACAAGTGAAGGTAAACAATTATATCGGCTTAGCTTTAACTTGTAAATTGCTACAAATTTCAACAAGTAAAGATAAGGAATTTATCTCGGCTTAACTTTAACTTGTAAATTGCTACAAATTTCAACAAGTAAAGATAAGGAATTTATCTCGGCTTAACTTTAACTTGTAAATTGCTACAAATTTCAACAAGTAAAGATAAGGAATTTATCTCGGATTAACCATGTTTAGACATAATCTCGGCTTAACTTCGGCTAAGCATTACTAATATCTTCTCTCTGCCCCCAATGTGAACCTAAGTTCCACTTGGGTTCTCATTATTCAAAAAACAACATCGTGCATCGTTTTATAAGTTCTGAAAAATTCTGCTAAGATTTTATTGATCATATCGGCAAAAAATGAAAGAACATCTAATGATAGAAAAACTTTAAATTACAAGTGTTCCATGGTCTAGGCAATGCTTTGCCCTCATCATCTTCGAGCCGATATGCCCCATTTCCTAACACCGAAGTAATTCTGTAGGGTCCTTCCCAGTTTGGGCCAAGCTTGCCCTCTCTGGGATCCTTCTTATTGCCGACGACTTTTCTCAAGACTAAGTCGTTGACTTGAAAATCCCTTGGATTGACCTTCTTGTTATAAGCTTTGGCAAGCTGTTGCTGGTATGCTGCAAGCTGGATTGCAGCTTTCTCTCTTCTTTCCTCCACCGCTTCGACGTGCATCAACGTCGGTCTTCTGGCTCGTTGTGTTACAGGTTTGGCCGACCTGTCCACGTTGAGTCTGTGACATGTGACCTCGGGGTCAATGCCAGGCATTTCATAAGGTGTCTAGGCGAACACCTCAATATTTTTCCTCAGAAAGGCTTCCAGCTCCCTTTCCTCTTCCTCGGCTAACCCTGTGCCGAGAAGAAAGAAGCGTTCTTCATCGTCCTCCTGGACAAGGACTTTCTTCAATGCTTCTTCACTTTTCTCGGTCGGCTCCTTGCCGACATCATCTAGGACCTTCATGTCCTCTTCTTCAACTTCTGCCTTCTCTGGTTCCCGAATGCTGCAGGTTAATTTCATTGCTGCCATGGAGCAATTTTTCGCCTGCAACTGATCTCCTCTGACTTCCTCGACCCCATGTTCTGTTGGGAACCGTAGTAGTTGATGCAATGTTGAGGGAACTTCCTCCATTGCATGCAACCACGGCCTCCCTAAAATGATGTTGTAAGGCGAGGGCGTGTCAATCACAATGAATTCCGTCTTGATCTTCTTCGTGCCAGCCTGTACTTCCAAGCTTGTTGCGCCTAATGGCCATGTCGGCGTTCCATTGAAGCCGACCATCGGGCCGTTCGACTGATCCATGTCATCAGGGTGAAGGCCTAGCTCCTTGTAACATCTGACATACATGATGTCGCAGGAGCTGCCTTGATCAATCAAGATGCGTTTCACCTGGCACTCCCCAACCTGGAGGGATACTACCAAGGCATCATTGTGCGGGTGCTGAACCATATCAAGGTCGGCTTCTGTGAAGGCTATCATCGGTCCTCGGCAATCTTCAGACCAAGGTCTTTTCAGCCCGACCTGGTTGACGTGCTGCAGGTGTTTTACCCTCTGTATCTCCCCCCGTATGTCGTTTTCATTCACCTTTGAGTGGATCACATTAACCACCCGAGGTCCACCTGCCTGTGGTTGCTGCGCTGGGGGAAGCGGGGCTGCTGGTGCTTGGGGCAACCGTGCCTGTTCTTCCCTTGTTTTGGCCTCATCCACAAAGTCTCTCAGATGGCCTTGCCTCACCAAATCTTCCAAATGTGCTTTAAGGGCTCTGCAACCCTGAGTTGGGTGCCCCTCCTCATTGTGGTAAGCACAACGCCTACCAAGGTTTCTCCCCATAAATTCTCCTGGTGCTCTTGCCGGTGCCCTGAAGTAGGGCTGGTTTTGAATTTGGTCAAGGACTTTGTGGACCGGAATTCGGAACACCGTCGTCACTGCCTGCTTAGCCCTCAACTCTGTCTCCTGCTTATTGGGTCCATTGTTACCTCGGCCTCGCTTCGGCGAGCCGTTGCCTTTTTCTGTCTTTGTCTCCTTGTTCCCCGAGGTATCTTCCTCGGCTCGTGCATACTTCTCAATTCTCGCCATGAGTTCCTCCATGCTCTTTGGCAGGGTTTTTGCCAAAGACTTCCGCAGCGGACAGTCATCCTTCAGGTCGTTCTTGAAAGACACGACGGCCACCTCCTGGTTGCATTCAGGTATTCTGTTGAACACCTCATAGTACCTTTTTGCATAAGCCCTAAGGCTTTCGTCTTTGCCGATCTTCAGAGCCATCAATGCATCCACCCTTAATGGCTGCAGTTTGTTTGTTATGAATCTGGCCACAAACATCTCGGCCAGACCTTCCCAAGTCTTCACGCTCCCCTTCGGTAATTTGTGGAACCAGCCTGATGCAATCTCCCCGAGGGATAAAGGGAACACTTTGCAGAGCAACGAATCGTTCCCACTGTATAATGCCATTGAATTCAAAAATAATCCAACATGGAAGTTAGGGTCAGACTTACCATCATATATCTGGAACCTCGGCATGCTGAATCTTTTCGGCGGGACGAATCTGTCCAATTCCGTCGAGAATGGTGTTCTCGGCTTAACGTTGGAGGTTACTTCGGCTCCAGCATTCTCTCGCTTCCTCTTGAGGTAATCTCTCAAGTCTTCTTTACTTCTCCCTGCAGCCCGGCTGTCTCCAGACTTCAGCCTTTTCGGCGCACTACTCTCGGCCTCATGGTGGCCCCTTTTCGACCCTTCCCCGCAGGATGCATCGAAGCACAATATCCGCCCCTGAACATGCCGATGTTCTTTGGGGTCTGCCTCCTTCTCGTGATATGTCCTTCGGGACTCTTCTCTTCTTGGTTCTTCTCGGCCGACTTCCCTGGAAGGTCGGTGAGAGTGTCTTCCACTCCTCGTGTGCTGTGGTGCTTCGGGGATTTCTTTCTGCCCCTTCTTCTGGGCGTTTGCTGCTGGCATTGGTGTGTCCTGTAGCGGGTAGGGCGGCTGCATTACGTTATTTTGCATCATGAAGTTGACGACCGATTGAAGGTCTGCCAACTTGTTTGCCATCTCCTTTACTTCTTCGTCCCTCCTCAGGCATCTGTCTTTCCAGGTTTGGAGGTCGTCCTCATTATAGTACTTTCCCCGATCCGCTTTCTTTGCTGTGTCGCCATCTCGGCCGACGCTTTTCTCTACGTGATTCTGATCACGAGTTTCTTCGTTGTGGTTGTCTCCTTCGACATCAAGGTCGATAGGCCTGCCACTCCCGGCGGGAGCGTCGTCCCCAATCTTTTCCTTCTGCGTGCTACTGGCCATCTACTCTTCTTTCGTTCCCACAGACGGCGCCAAATTTTGTGAGTGAATTTCCGATCACACTGCCCTCCTTAGTAATCCAGCTGTAGAACACAGGCAGAGTAGACGGCGCCCTGTAATTTGCACAGAAAGAAAAGGCTCCGGCGGTGGTTCTTCCACCCGGGGGAACTCCGACGATCAAGTCAATACTCAATATCTCTCAAAGATAATACAAGTGCTTAATTTACTGCTCAAAACTACAAATTGCGTACCTTAGACCCGTCGGGGGTGTAATAACCCCGACCCTGATTAGTGCTAATTGGGACTTAGTTATACATACTAATAATTAAGAGGAAATCCGGGATTTAGTTGCGTGTGCATTGCATGAATTTTTTGTTTTATCAGGTTGTGTTTTTAAACTTTAATTCGCAAATTGAAGGCCTTATCGGCGGCCGAATTCAAAATCGTTTAGTGTATCGTGACCATCATAAAATATGTGATTTTATGGTATTTTTATTCAAAATGTGATTAGGAATGATTAAATGAGATTTAATTGAGCTAAACACAAAAGTTGCCGTAATTACCATTTTGCCATTATAGTGGGACAAATTGTTTAAGTCATGACTTAGCTACTAAAAATCATTTTGATCAGCCCCTTCTTCTTCATCATACGACTAGAGAGAAATGGGAGAGGAGGAAGCTCAATTCAACAAGTTCTAGCTTGGATTTGGAGGAAATTGTAGGCAATTTAGAAGACTTGAACCCACACACTTGAATTTGAAGGTTTAAGGTAGGAATCCACCCTCTCACCATCCTCTCATTCATGTATTTGAGCTGGTTTTTGTAGGATTCTTGGTTAGATTGGAGTTTAAAGTTGGACATGGGTTTAGGATGTTGAATTGAAGTCCATAATATACATGCATGTGCATATTCATGGAGATTGAGTTGTTGAGTGTCAAATTTCTACATGCATGTGCATATTTTTATTAAAGCCCATGTATTCATCTTGTTTTCCAGAAAATTTACCATTTGATCATGTTTTGAAGCTTTGAAATGCATTTGAACTCATGCATGTTGGATTACACTTTGTTCTTGAAATGGGTTTGTAAATAGTGCTCAAATGGACTCACTCTTGGGCAATGATTTTACAAATTGGCTTTTAAAACTTGTTGTATTATGAGTTTGAAACGTTTTCCCAGAATTTGGGCCCAAGGGGTTGAGTTTTTGGTTGTAGAATGCTTGGTTCGAACTTGGAAGACAAATCTGGAAATTCCAGATTTTGCTTCCTCGCTCGAGCGAAGGATTCCTCGCTCGAGCGAGCCCTTCGATTTTGCAAGCTCGCTCGAGCGAGAATCGAGCGACCATCGCGCGTAAAATTTCAGCAACCAGTACTTTTACTGTTTCATCAGACCGCTCGAGCGAAGGAGGGCTCGCGCGAGCGAAGCCTTTGATTTTGGAATCTCGCTCGAGCGAAGGAAGGCTCGCTCGAGCGAGGCCCTTATTTTCAGCAACTTTTGAAAAACATTTTCTAAGGCAATTTTGCACCCTCATTCCATCCTAGGCATTCCTAGGCCATGTTTAAGACTCTATACTGAGGGTGAGGGGTTAGGTACACACTTAGAACCACGGGTGTAAGTTTTGTACAATTCGAAGGTGTAATTCAAGGTGTGTATCCGTGATGTGTTATGTAGGTCACGTGCCGCAGTTTGTCTGACCCCTTTGACTTCGTCTATCTGTATCAGCGCCCACTGTGAGTAATAACTCTGTAAAGTTATGTTCAAGTTTAAGTATTTTCTGACTGACATGTTATGACCTGATTTCCGAAATACTATGTTATGAGTTATGAATGATTGTCCAATTTTCTGAAATGTACTGTGGCACCCTTAGTTCATATGGCCCTCGCCCGGGGGTAACAATACCGTGGCCTATGGCCCTCGCCCGGGGGTAACAATACCGTGGCCTATGGCCCTCGCCCGGGGGTAACAATACCGTGGCCTATGGCCCTCGCCCGGGGGTAACAATACCGTGGCCTACGGCCCTTGCCTGGGGGTAATAATACCATGGTTGCTTGCGCGCAAGATATGGACCTTTATGGTTGTTGGTACCAACTCTGTCTGTGGTCTTTGGACCTATCTGATCTGTTAGCTAAGGGGTGTACCACATATGATCTTATGCAAAAATCTGTATATGAACATGAATATGGAAACGATTATGAAAATGATTTGGAATCTGAAAATGCATAAGACCCTGTTCCTGATAAGATTGTGTTTCTGATATAAGCTTTGATTTCTAGTTCTGTAATGGACATCATTCATTAAAACCCTTTACTCTGTTATTATTCACTGGGCTTTCGCTCACAGTTTATTATATATATGTAGGTGAGCCGGCACAAGATCCTGGCCAGAGTTGATGGCCGCCTGTTACCCCTTTTTGGTCAGCCAGCTGTTGCGCCTCCCGAGGAGGTTCCAGTCATAGCCTAACCCCGAGGCAATTTTGTTTCATGCTAGTCCACTGTTGTGTTTTGTAATGTCGAATCTTGGGACATACTTATGTGAATATTTTGTAAATGTTGGTGTACTTTGACTAGCATGCTATGTATATAAATAAGTTTTAAATTCTCTGTCCCATGTATGTCATCACAGCTCATTGGACCTTATTTATTTTACATTACTGCTTCCGCAGCCCCTTATTATTTGTTAATCTGTTTTGGAGGCCGTAGGTAATCCACGGATTACTGGCCGGTTACGTCGCTAAACCCATAGGGGCGGGTTTGGGTCGTGACAGGGGGTGCCCTTCTTTTATAGTCTTTCTCTGTCCTAGTCCCACTAGAAGTCTCACTTCTATGGACTCCAATTCCGGATTTACCTTGGACTCTTTCAAGAGATAAGGATAGACTTCCCTCAGAATATCATCTGTATCCATCTTGTTGTCTTTCTTCATTCTAGGACTCCTGTCCCTTATCCGTTTATCCTGGATTCCGATATCTTCGGAGATAACCTCGGCAACTCCGAGATTACCTCGGCGTAACTACCACGACACGTGGTACCTCGGCTGATACTTCGGTATCACCTCGGCCACGTGTTGGTACTCAGAAAATACATCCCCACAACCATAATAGTCTTATATACGTAATTATTTCATAGTTATGAAACTCATAACATTCTTATAAGTGCAATACATCTATAGTTGCTTGAATTACATAATGTGAGTGATAGTTTAAATTACTTATGTAATATGCATTATATGAGTTATTGGTTTATTAACTCATTTTGTATCCTAGTGTGCATATAAACAGTGAGTATGGAGGTTTAGCAGCAACGTGGATAAAGTTTTGTACACATCCTCCTGACATGAAATAGAGCACTAAGTTTATTTATTTTTTATTGTGTTTTATACAAAGATAATCATTACAAGTGGAGAAGTATGTTCTTGGCTAAATAGACGATTCTGGATGCAACCATGAACTCCGGTTTGCAGATTTAGACAATTTGTAATTGTAGCAGTTACATTTCCATTTTCATTTGTAGTAGTTTTAATTTCTAATTTGTAATAGTTTAACAATAGTGAAAGGAAAATGGAGAAGAAAAGAAATTATAAACCTTTGGGTTTAGAGAAAGTCTTTGGGATTAATTTTATTATTCCCAAAAATTAAGATGGATTTGGTTTCAAACCTTTGTGGTTAGAAGAAATCTTTAGATTTAAATCTTTTTATTCCCAAAATGGTAGTAAACTAAGTTTTGAGAAAGTCTTTAGTTATAATATGATTATTTCCAAAGTATTGTGGGAAAAGAAACCAAATTTTAGCATTAGCTAAAATATTTTTGATTTTTATTCAAAAATAATGGGCTCAATTCCGGGAGTATCGGTTAACTTTTATGAGTGGTGTAATTCTAATAGCAATTTTTAATTGCTTATAAGCTTTGTAAACTTGGTTTGTTTTAACCTAGTTTATTCACTGAAAAACTTAATTCTAAATTTGTTTTTCATGGATTAGGAGTTAACATGCTCTTAAAAGTTTTGTCTAAGGTTAATTAGGTCTTAAATGGGACCGAAGTGACCTTTTTAGTCTTCCTGGAAACTTTCCTGACCACGTTCGATTCTAAGGTAAGTGGTGAGATCAATTTTCAATTAAATTTTAGATTTTGGGATTTTCTAGAGTTAAATTTAGTTTCTGGAAAAACAGAATAGTGAAATTCTTTTGTGATTTTTCAAAAATGGCTTCAAGAGGTGATAGTAGAAAATGTTGTTCCACCTAACAACCTTAAGCCTTGCGAGGTTCTTAAAGGACAATCTAGAGAGATTAAGTGTGATTAAAGGAAATCATAAGATTGCATGATAATATCTCTAAATTAATCAGAGGCAATTAGTATGTTATGCTTGTGTCAATTATAGCATGTATGATTACTATGTGACTTTGCTTGAAAGCAAAGATGAGACAACCCATTTAGGTGGGTGAATATATTTTTAAATTTTTTAAATTTCAAATATGTTCTTATATTGGTGGCTCCTAGTGAGTACAAGATTACTGATCATAGAGATAGAAAATTGGTGGTTACTATGAGGTGTTAGACCACTGGCTACATAGTGATGAGATTGTGATTCCTATTAGTGAACAGATTACTGATCACATGTCAAGACATGATGGTTCCTAGTAGTGGAGAGGCTAATGATCATATGTCAAGACATGATGATTCGTAGTAATGTAAGAGTCTATTGATCTTATGTCAGGACGTTGTGATTCCTATTAATAAAGTGACTACTGATTATAGGTCAAAACATTGTGATTCCTAGTAATAGAAAGTCTATTGACCACATGCTGAGAAATTAGTGATTCCTAGCGATAAGACTACTGGCCATGTTATGAAGTTCTGAATAGTAGACTATTGAACACTGGATTTGTGTTTCCTAATAGTAAGACTATTGGCTTTAGAGTGACAAATTGAACCAAATTTGTTTGGTGCTTTGAATTTGAAAAAGACCTAATTCGATTGATGACGGTTTGGGAATGTGTTTTCTGTGATATGATTATGAGAGTCTTATAATCATTGTGACACAAAGAATTATTTAAAGACCTTATATGAATTTTTGAAAAGGCCGAAAGCCTTCGTATAAATTCTACAAATGTAGGGGGGTGTCATGCAGAATGTGGCAATACCTAAACCCAAACGGGTAGGATAGGCCTGAAAATCCATTGACTTTATGTTCAAAGGTTATGCACAATAAAGTAGTGCATATCGATTTTCTTGTGGATGAATGTGATATTCAGATTTACATAAGATTACAATCATGGAATTGAGGAAGTGATTTTCATGAGGAAAGAGATGAGCCTAGAAGATGTCAACGTGCTAGGACTTTAAAGTTCTTCTATTTAAATCTTCTTAAACTTATATGGAGGCTAGTGAGGCTAAAAACTTCTTTGAAGCTATGATTTCTCTATAAAAAAAAAGTTATTAATATAGCTTTATCTTGCATAGGTAGTAAGCCTTGGGATGCAAGTGAATGAAAGCCGATGAGATATGTTTGTTATCAAAGGATACCTGCAAAGAAAATGCATGGATTACTTTGATACATGATCACTAGTTATGGTGAGTGTGATTGCAATTGTGCGAAGTCTGGAGATACATCAAGATAGATGTTCAGATAGTTTTCCTATATGAAGATTTAGTTGAATAAAGCTTTATGGAACAACCCGAAGGGTTTGTTGGTTCCAGGATGAGGAAACATTGTAAGCTTGAGAATCATTTTATGATTTGAAATAAGCACCGAAATAATGGCATAAGAAATTTGACTACACTGTGTTGTCAAGTAGGGATTGACAATTGTGTTTATGTCAAAGACACTAACAATAATATATGTCATTTTGTGTCTATGTGTAGGTGGCATGTTCATTGTTGGTAGTTATGAGAAGATGTTCAATACTACCAAGTGGAAGTTATTAAACTCTAAATTTGACATAAAAGATATAGGCCTTGCAAATGTGATTTTGGGTATTAAGATTACTAGAACTTCTGGTAATATTGTACTGTCTTTGTCTCAGTATGTTAATAAGATGCTTGAGAAATTCAGTAAATCAGATACAAGTGTATCGAGGACACTAGTAGACTTATGTCTACATTTGGCCGGGAATAATAGTGAAAGTGTATTTCAACTAGTATATTCTCGGGTCATTGGAAGTTTAAAATATCTAATAAGGTGTATAAGGCCATGTATAGCCTACTTAGTAAGCATGCTAAGTAGATACACGAGTAATCCCAATGCCTATTTTTAGAGGGCGTTTGTGCGGGTACTAAGGTATTTACACTATACCCAGGATTATCGATTGCATAACACTTGATATCCAGTTGTACTAGAAGGGTACAAAGGCGTCTTTTGGATATCTGATACAAAGACTACGTATTCATTACCGGATATGTTTTCTCTAAATTGGAGCTGCAACTGTGTCTTGGAGATCTTCCAAGCAAATGTGTATCACGAGATCAATGATGGAATTGAAATTCAATGCTTTAGATAAAGCTACTAAAGTAACTGAATGGCTTTGCCGTTTTCTTAAGAATATTCCATATTGACCAAAACTTGTGCTAGCAATTTTATATATATTACGATAACCAATCAAGTATTGGTAAGGCACAGATGGAAGGTCTAGACATTTTCGTCGTAGACATAGTTCCATACGACGACTACTCTCGTGTGTTGTCACTATAGACTATATACAGTCTAAGGATGATATTATGAATCCGTTAACCAAAGGGTTAAATAGAGAGTTAATAGAAAAGTCGTCAAAAGGAATGGGGTTAAAGCCTTTAGCGAATGTTTTCGGAACGGAAAACCCAACCTAGTTGACTAGAGATCCCAAGATCTAAGTTCAAAGGGACAACCTAATTGCTTGTAACAGGTGAGTCACTGTGGAGGTAAATCCTTCTACCCATTCCTTTATACAGTGATACCATGTGGGGTGAAAGGTTAAGCTGATGCTTTTAATGAACTAAGTGTTATGAATAGTCAATCGTGGTATAGCGAGATACTTTATGTAGGTCACCTATGTGAGTGCAAAGTGAGGCCGCTTCTTTAAGAATTGACGAGGCCGAATTTTTTAAAAACACTCACTGGACCAAGCTAGTGTTTCAAGGATAAACCGGACACACTAGTAAGAACAAGAACAATATTTGAATGACTCCTGTGTGAGGTCTATTGTCTCAGTTTATACAAACGGCAGAATAGTTCAAGACATCACGTTCACTGGTCAACTAGTAAATCTGATAGACGTTCACTATGAAAGGTTTAAGGCCAACAACCACCTTTTCTGATGCAGGGTTACTTTTGTGTGCTCTCTGTCCAAGTCTTTGTTATTAAGCGTTGTCTTCATTCGACCAATTTTATTCATGTGGGGGATTGTTGGAAAATAATAGTTTTTCAACAACTTTAGTTCGAAATTAAAGTGGGACCCAACCACCGTTTGAGGTGGGTCTGAATGCTTTTGTATTCTCTCAAGTGAAAAGATTACAATATAAAAATAATGAGTTGAAACCATTGAGTTATGAATGAGAATTGTCTCATAAAGTGGACACCAATAAAGTTGGGCTTAGATTTAGACATAGTCTTAGTTTGGATTGGGCCTAGACTTGTACTTGTACTTGTGCATGTGTTGGGTTTGGTCTTGGACTTAGACTTGGACTTAAGCGTAAGCTTGGACTTAATTGTAAGCTTGGGCTAAGCTATGTTGTGTTGGGCTTAGCTTGTGCATGTGTTTAAGAATTGGATTTGGATCGAGTTGTGATCCAATATTAATATCCATTTTGTGACCCATCTAGTTGGTTTATTCAAACATCATTATATACATATTTATTTGTATATATTATGCACATGAGAGATTTAGACCTTTGTAACTCTCATCTTTTGATGATGGAGTTCATAACCATATTAGTGGTCATAGGTTTTCAACCCTTGTAACTCTATCCCTAATGGCTAGAGTTGATAGCCTTGGTTAATGGCATTTGATTGCCTTATTGATGTATACCCTTCATGGTTAGGAATTCTCCTACTTATATAAATAGAGGTCTTTCTTCTTCAACTTGCAAGAAGAATTTTAGAGAGGTTTTGTGATGGAAAATGAGATGGTGTTTTGAAATAAAAAGTTGGAAATGATTTTTTACACCAAAGAAAATTTTTCCTATCTTTTTTTGTTAGCCTTTTCTTTGGTTCTTGTTAGAAAGAGTATAGATATTGTCAAGTTCGCCGAAGCTATTCATAAGGTGTTTCTGCATTAACTGGTTTCGACCGTTGTATCTTGGGAGGCAGACGCCCGTATATCTCCAACACCCATCGAGAGGTGGTGAATCTGTTTTAAAGAAATTATGGTATCACACAGGCTTCAGTTTGCTTCTTTTCTTATTATTTGTTCTTTAATTTTTAAGAATTTAGTTTACCTCGACGAGTTCTAATATTTAGTATCCATGTTAATAATTTATTATATTAGTAATGTAATCTAATTTATTTTTGTATTTAGTTGTGTTGTTTATTTTGTATTTCATCTTTTAATAAATAAATAAAAATTATTTTGTCATTTCTATTTAATTTATTTTATATATTTTTCTTATATTATTATGGAAAAATACCAACAATTATGGCTTTGGCAACTGTTTTAGCAATGCATTGGAGATGCTCTAATGTACCAAACTAGATATATAAATAGTGTACTAGACTACATATATAGAGAAATTCTACTATACAAACATTTTGAATGGATATACTATATACACTTTTAGTTATGCCATTTTCTTCTTTTAATTATAACATTATTTTCATAAGATGTTTGGTAATAATGCAAAGATGGGTGGCCACATAATGGTCATTTTGGTTATGTGTTATATAGTCAATGAAAAAAAAATGCCTAAATTGACAAAATTATTTTTAAGATGATGGGTAAAAGAATAAATTAGGGGCATGCACCAATAAATCCTAAATTTGTATCTTGTAACCCATTTGGTCCTATGAATTTTCTTATGAACCGTTAGGTCCTATCCCAATGTTAATGACCATTGAACATCATCGACATCAAATCATCAACCTTAAACATTAAACATCATCAAACATTAAACATTAAACATTATTTATCATCAACATCAAACATCAAACTTCAGACATAAAACATTATTCTTCAACATTAAACATTATACATCATCATAAAACATTAAACATCATCATCAACATTAAACATTAAACATGATCATCAACATTAAACATTAAACATTAAACATCATCAAACATTAAACATGATCATCAACATTAAACATTAAACATTAAACATCATCAAACATTAAACATTATTCATCATCAACATCAAACATCAGACATCAAACATAAAACATTAGTCTTCAACATTAAACATTATACATCATCATCAAACATTAAACATCATCGTCAACATTAATTATAAAAGAAATGAATTTCTCTTTCTTTTTCTCAATTTCTTTCGATCTCTCTTTAACTTCAATTACCCAAACACATATCTCACCATTTGTTTGTTTTTTTCCCTTCAGATCAATCAATCCAGCATAGTCTTAAGGATATCAGAATCTCAGGCGAAGACCAAGGTTACGTTAATAGTTGTTTCCGAGGTATCTGCAGAGGGCCAGAGAGAACAACGAACGAAGATCACAAAAAAAACATTTCTTCCTCCTCCTCCTATTCGCCGCCGCAAACCCTAGAGTCTTTCAAGAAATCGAAATATGGAGAAGGCAATGGAGTCTTTGAATGTAACCGATAAACAATCTGGACCTACATCGCCACCGTGCAAATGAACCACCACCACCGTGGCCGTATCGACGCCGCCAACAACCTCGCTTCCCTTGCCCGAGACAACGATTTGCAGAAGAAGATGATCGTCGACATTTAGGGCTTTTATATATAGATATATATGATCGACATTGTTATATATATATATGATCGACATTTAGGGCTTTTGAATTAATATTCGGTTTTTTGTTACATTGATCGACATTTAGGGCTTTTATATATAGATATATATGATCGACATTGTTATATATATATATGATCGACATTTAGGGCTTTTGAGTTAACATTCGGTTTTTTGTTACATTGATCGACATTTAGGGCTTTTATATATATATATGTGATCGCGTATCTGTTTGGGTTTTGAATTGTAATCGAGATTGTAGGAGGAATTGATCTAGAAATTGATGATGTTTACATTTTTTTTTTAATGATGTTTTGTTAATGTTGTTAATGTAGCTAATGTTTTGATGATGTTAATATTGTTGTTGATGTTGCTGATGTAGATAGTGAGACTAAATGGTGCATAAGAAAACTTATAGGACTAAATGGTTCAACTTTCTACCATATAGGATTTACTGGTAATTTTTCCAATAAATTATTCATTTTCATTTCAAATAAATGGAATTGGACAAAGTTAATTTGTTACTAGGATAATATTTTAGGGGGCTTTTATGTAATTTTCTTTCAATTTTTTTTTTTAAATTTTTATATTTGCATATTTTTTTATTTTTTTTAAATAACATCACTCCTCTATTTTTTATGAGTTTTCAATAAAAAATTAAAAAATATATTTGTCTAAATCATTTCAAAGCCCTGAATTAAAAACCACACACAAGGGGGAGAACAGACCGACTCAAAAACAGAAGAAACGGAAGATGAAGTTGACCTGGAAAAACCAGAACAAGAAACACAAACGCCCGCTCCTCTCCATTTCAACCCTCCCTTTCGATCAAAACGACGATCACATCACCAACAACAGCGAAGACCGACCAAGATCTGATAATGATACAGACCATAACACCGAACAAGCTCAATCCTATCATCACAACGACACCGAACTCGCCGAAGCCTTTCACGCACAGGGAAACAAACTCGCTGAGGTAAATTCCAAATCTTTTTTATTTTTCCTTCTATGGGTTGTTTCTTTATATGCCCTAATTCTTTAATAGCAACTGTTACTGGTTCTGTTAATATGTGCTTTTTGTTATTGTTTGGATAAATTTTTTTTTTTTTTTTTTTTAGTTTATAGTACATATGCAAGTTACAAAATTCTGAAGTGGGTATGTGGAATTATTGATTTATTGAAACTATTAGACTGTTTGTAATTTGGGGTTATGAAGATGAACTCTGTAGTTAATTATCTTCTATGTTATAAATCATGGAAAATATGTTTGGAATTGGGGCATATGTTTATACAACCAGTTTGTTTCTAAAATTTGACTATGTGTGTAGTGACTTCAAAGTTTGCCCAATAATCAAAATACTTTTGGATATCCACTGCTACCCTAAATATAATCTTTAAGCACAAATGATTTGAGATATGGGTTGGGAGGATTGGAAATTTGAGTATCTGGAGATGCTTGAAATTTGAAGGGAGGGCCGGGGGGGGAAGTGTTTCGGCTAGAAAAACTTAAGCTTATAGAGTGGGAATTTGTTTTCTGTTTGAATATTGAAGATGTTAGGTAATAGCTAAGCTTTGGGCCATAAGTGGATTTTGATAAATTGATTCATCCAACTTATCCACTCCCAGTTAGTTCATATAAGGGATATATGTTTTCACTCAACAAAGTGGGTGAAATATGGGTTTACAGTCTATAGTAGGTCTCGAGTGGTAGATTAATGAGATTTTATGATTTTTTTAGTAACTAGTTCTTTAATTATTTTTGTGTCCCTGTTTTGGTTACTAAAAAAAATATAAATACTTGTGTTGAAGCCTGCCCTTGTCCATCACTTCACTCCAAACTATCATTTGGTCTCTATGAAATTTAAGATATTGAAGGAATTTTGTGACAGGACTTACCTACCAGTAAGGATTTGTGACAGGACTTACCTACCAGTAAGGATTTTTAGTCTGAGATTTCTCAATACAACCAGCCATCTGATGGGGTAAAATAGTTGTTATATCATTATAAAGAAATATGGGATTGTTTGAAGTTTTGGATAATGAACCTCAGAGGAGTTTGAAAATGTGAACCTCAGAGGGTTCCTTCACACTAAATGCATGTGAAAAGGTGACTATTCTACTCTCCTGCAAGTTGCTTCAAATCCATTACAAACATCACTCTTTCTATAACTGTTTTCTACTCCAAAACCCATAAAGCTTTAGCTTTACTATCCCACAGTTCCATATGAAAGAATTCCTTTGCCAGTTCCATTACAAAATCCAAAGTTCCAACAAAGAGGGAATATTAGATGGGGAAGCAGTCTTGTAATTAGTTCCAATCCATTTCCTGTGACCATTGATGCTCCTTGCAAAAATGCTCTCGAACTGGAATTGACACTACCTTAGACCTGAACGAGCTGCAAATTGTATTCTTATCTTTTGCAATTCAACAATAAAAACATATAAAGGCAAAGAAAGAAAGGAAAATGAGGAACTGAAAAAAGGGGTAGAAACCGTGTTAAAATAACATAATTTCAATGTAAAGATCAGAACTCCGACCTGAACTAGAAGAATTTTACTATATATCCTAGTGAGAGAGTACTTGTTCCAAGTTTAAAAGTTTATCAACTTAAGGTTTGCAAAAGAATGGAAAAGGGAAACAAAAGCAGTGAAATAATGTGTCTTTTTTTGAGGAAATTGTTTTACAACATAGGGATATTTTTCATCAAGTTGTAAACCTTTGTACACATTTTATTTTAGAATCTAAAAGGCACTACATTGTCAAATCATTAGAATTTTTCTGCATCCTCAACAATGTTCTAGTTATAAATATGATCCTTGATAGAGTTGAAAGTGCAAGTAGGACTTTTATAGCTGACTGAAATAGATGGGAAAGTAAGACTTCAAGTTGTGTTTTTGGTGAAATTCTTGTGCAATGGAGGTAGCTGATAAAAGAAAATAAATAAAAAATCTTATACGATGGAGTTACAATTAGTGTGTATTTTCTCTCATTTTTTAGTTTTCTTACTGTGTATCTATGTGTGTTCTTCTCCCTTGTCAATGACAAGAATTGATTCCCAGACTGACCAACCCCTATAGTTGCTTTTGTACTTCTGTGCTACAACATTTGCAATTCATGGATTTTAAAACTGAATGAAATATATAGGTTGAAGTTTCCTAAAGTTATGGAAACAGTATTTACAATTTAATGCTTCATATTCACTCCAAATTGATCCATTAATGTTGTAGAGAAGTTTTATTGCTATGGGGTCCAGACTTTGTTCGGCAGCCCATTCCTCCATTTATAAATATGAGATTGGAGAAATTAACCTGTTGCAAGACAATTATGGTTGGTTTTCATCCTTGGCTCAACAGTGCTCCCTTTTTGCAACCTGTGTTCATGACCTGGTGTGGTATATTCTTGAGCCAGTTGAATTTCTTGTAGTTGTCTGAAAACAACATCCTCAGGTGCAAAGTCATTCCTTTCAAATGCTTGAAAATTCAAAAGGAGACATTCATAGATATTTATTCGCTACATGACCATTTGCAAAATGTAGTTCTATATATCTGTCATGTATTTTCCATTCCATTTTTTCCTTGCTCGTTCTGATAACTCTTTCCCACTTTCGTTTCTGAAGGATGGGAGGTACCATGAAGCTCTTGGGAAGTGGGAAGCTGCTATTACTTTGATGCCAGAAAGAGCAGTTTTACATGAGCAGAAGGCTCAAGTTTTACTTGAAATTGGAGAAGCATGGAATGCTTTGAAGGCGGCAACTCGTGAGTCCCAGTTCTTAATTTTCTTATACAACTGTAGACTTCTTTTATTATGCTGAATAATGCAGTTATTAATGGCACATCACTTGGTTATTAGCTTATCATTTAGAAGCTTACTACTTAAAAATTATTTTGCAGCTGGACCCAAATAAAATTTTTAATGTCTTCTTCAATCTTCAGATTTGGTTCCCTGTTCAAATTGCAAATATTTTTAGATTTTCTTTGCTTGTAGAAATCATTTTAGCTCTGTATTGTTATTGGAGTTCAAAATTTGTTTTTTGTGTAATGATTTATTTTCCATATATATTACCCAAGTAGACATTGTATTCATGAGTTACAATTATTTGACAGGAGCTACTGAATTGGAGCCATCATGGGCTGAGGTTTGTTAATACTTTATTATTTGGATGTGCTTTTTACTCCATGGTTAGCATTCATATATGAAATACTAAGCCCTTGCTATTTCACTTTTTACTTTTCTGTCATCATAGAAGTGGATATAAATGTTTACCCAGTGCTTTTTTATACCACAAAGTTATAATTGGGCATTGTTTGACAAGTACTTACAAAAATTGGCTTCCTAATCTACCAGTGGTTTAGGAGAAGATGAATTTGCATATCTATGAACACTTCATCAAATTTGGTTTGAATAGATTGAATATCTTCCTTCATCTGAAGAGTACTTGTATAGCCACCACAAACTAATTGTTGACCTGCCCTTTCCTCGGTCTTCATTCATGTATTGCAGTTTGATTTTAAATGCAAAAGATTGAAAACTAAGTAGGATAAGGACCAATGGCTTTGATGACAAATGAAGCAGAAGAAGTTCTGAAAGTGTAAAAAGCCATAGTGGGCTGTAAGCAGCTGAAGTGTTTTCTTAAACAAAGAAATGTGTCTTTTCATGATGCCGGCTCGTACTATATCTTCTTAGGATGGAGGTGTAGGGGGTCATATTTCTTTACCTTTTTTCTGGAATGATTTTTGAAAATTTTTACATATTTTAATTTTTATATTCGAACTTACCTTTTCAAGACTTCAACTTCAGTACTACACGGGTTAGGTTGCGTTACATACTTCATCTAAACTCCAAAGGCTTGTTTTGGGATGTAAATCTGTAGTACAGTTCCTTTTTTTCTTTACTTTTTTTTTTTTTTTTTCGAGGGGTAATCTTTCTTGTACGGGGAGCAAATATTCCAGCGAGCCCGTACTTCTTTCTTCCAAGCTCCGTTTCTGTTCGATCACCTGAAAACACAACGACGGTGAGCTGCCCGGTGGTGTGTGGCCGGAAAACCCCTCCGACGATCAAGTTAGCACACACCTAGGGATAGAGAGAGAAGGAGGAGAGTGCGTTTGAGTGTAAGAATGTCTTTACCAAATGTTTGTCCCCCCGTATGGGGGGCGCAGACATGCCTATATACCCTCTGCGCCCCATATCCATTCCCAGTCATCTCCTGACACGTGGCTCCGCTATCCCATCTGTCATCATAAACCTTGCTGAACATCACCTAATCTCAACTGCCAGCCATCTCTGCTGGAGCTCGGCAGCCGAGCTGCTCTATCCATGGCCGGGCTGCGCTTCACACCCATGCACTTCATTGGCTACGCTCAAGAGAACCGGGCTAGGTAGCACCTCGGCATAGCCGAGCCCGAGACATCTCGTGAGCACCTGCGGTCGGCCTCCCTGCCGAGCAAACAGGTATCTCGGTTGACTGCGCCTTTCCGGGCGCCGGTCATTCAACTCGACTGTGGTTGGCCTTCTTGCCGGGCAGGCAAGTACCTCGGTCGATGACGCCTTTCCGGGCGCCGTTCAGCCAACCTGACTGGCTTCGCCTATGCCAAACACGTAGTTCGGTCTAACCGAGCGTCGCCATAACCGAGCAACTTATATCCGGACTGGGCAGCGCATATTTGGCCCAACACCTGCCCAGCCCAGCCCAGGTCCTAGTAGCCCAATTCTGGGTGGACCGTGGATCATTTCGGTCCCATGATCCACTTGGCTACCAATCTTCTCGGCCGTTACCTCGGCTCAATTCCAGATCATAAATCTCCCTTTCAATTGCCCCTTAATTCCGTCCGCAAAATCGTGACCGGGATTATTTACTTCGACCGGGATGACACCTCCTCGGTTGTCAGAATGCGAAATGGTGACCGGGCTAGTTAAACGTACCTGTTTGCAAACTTGCCCGGTTATACTCCACGGCTGGTGATCCCTGCTTCAAATGTAGCCTGGTCGACTCCTTGACTCTCCAGCCTGTCTCTTCATTTTGCTCGGCTGACGCCTCACCTGTCCCCCGTCTCTTCAACTCTGATGCTGCCATTAATGGTGACAGGTGGCGCCCTCCCATTCGTCCTCGAGCGGCCAACCGCCGTCGAATGAAATTCAAATTTTGGCGGTTTTCAGCCTATATACAGGCCACTCCCCTCTCTCATTCCTTCCTACTGCTATTACCTCGTTCAAGCGTCTCAGAGCTCCTGTGCCCCCTTCTCCCTTGCCATCGTTGAGCTTGTGTTGGAAGAAGGAAGAGCCACTGCCCTTCACAGGTATGCCCCTTAACCTCTCTTTTGTTGCCATTTCTTCTGGTATTTCACACATTAGGGTAGAAAAACGTAGCTTTTAGGATTTGGGTACCAAAAACCACCCTAAACCTTCGAACATTCATGGTGTTCTTCATTCTTCCTAAAGAACACTGAAGAACTGGGGCGGACCGGGCTCCTGGTCTCCATTTGATCCAAAAAACTCTTAGAACCGAGCAAATAACATGTTTAACACAAATCTAGCAAAAACCGAGATAGCAAAAAGGACGTGGTCGCTCAACCGGGCTAATATTTGGTCCGCTTGGGTGACCGAGCTCCTTGATAAGCTTAGACAACCGAGGTGGTTTGGCACTCTTTATGACCGAGCTACAGTCATGCTCACTTTGCGCGACCGCGCTCACACTCACACTTGCCATCCTTTTCCTGCAGAGTCCAAGGGGACATTTGGCCACAACTGAGGCTCTCCAGACCGAGCAAAATCCAACTAGCACTGTGCCAAACCCCTCAGCCGCGATACACTAGCCCGGTCACATGGGGAAATTCTGCTTCCTAGTGGACTCTCCAGCCGCACTAGACGCCTTTAGAGTGGAGTACGGCATCCCGGCCGACGTCCATCTAGAGCTGGCGGAAGAGAAGACAACACCCTGGGGCAGACTTGACCAATGCCCCTTCACCGTGCTGTCAATAGTAAAAGGAGGCCTCCGCTTCCCGGTCAATCCCCTTATGACCGAGTTCCTGCGCCGAACCGGGCTGGCGCCAACCCAAGTATCCACCAACACATACCGGATAATAAACGGCGTGCACGAACTGAACAACCGGCTAGGCATAAGCCTAGGTCTAGCCGAGATCCTTCGCCAATACACATTAGGCCACACCGGCGACGGTTTCGCCTATTACCTCAAAATTAGATCGGGCAGAGAGAAAATCGTGACCGGCACTCCAGACAAGGATCTTCACGATGATGATTTTTTCTGGGTGTCGGGCAATTACGAGACTGCCGCAGTACCGGGCTGGATGATCAGCAAAAATTTTGGCGATACATGTAAGCCGTGCATATTAGCTCGGTTGTCTTATTTTTTCCTTGTTTCCGTACTTAAACATTTTCTCTTGTCTTTTTTGCAGCAATCCAAGCCTTACAAGCCAACTACCGCTTTCCCAACGTCGAGGCAATCAGGACCGCACTCCGGTATCGCAACCGTGATTGCAACCAGTTGCTTGGCTACACACCCACATACAGATACTCCGCCCCTCGCCGGAGCAAAGTTACAGACTTCCTTCGCGCTCCATCACCTCCACCAGATCCAACCCTACCAGACGTCCCGTTCATCCGCCTAACCGAGGAGCAAGAGATGGCAAAAAGAAGCAGAATCAAGAACTTGCTCACAGCCACATCGGCCGAGATACCGAGCGTTGCCACCCGCTCGCCAGCCACCGGACAAACAAGCGACGCTGTGATCGCTCTTTCTTCTCCGGCAGCCGGGTAATCCAGCAAGCAACCATCTCAACGCCGGGCTAGCAAGAGAGCTCGCCCGGATCCGTCCGCCGAGCTTGAGGCCGAGCTCACCACCGAGCAACCAACTGAAACAATTAACCCAATACCGGCCTGGCGCCCTCTGTTGAAACACCGGGGCCAGGACATCCGGGCAACTGCTTCGATCAAGGTTGACAAGGAACACTTGCTCGCCTTCGATCTCTCCAAAGCACTCCTACTACTGAGCGACGTGGTCGGCAGTGACCATGTCCCAGATACTCGGTTGGTAAAATTTTCTGTCAAGTCCATGGCCAGGGTAAGTCAATCTTCTTTCGAAATTTTTACAAGTGTTAGACCAGTTCCTTCTCTGATCAACTTTGCTGCTTGCAGGCTATTCAGAAACAACATCTAGTTATGGAACGCATACATAGACTTTGGCAAAAGGCCCAGGACACTGCCAGCCAAGTCCAGAGCCTCCAAACCGAGCTTGGCCGGGCAAAAACTTCTCTTGAGAACGCCAATGCAGACAACAACAGATTGCTTGGTCAGCTGGAGGCCGCCGAGAAGAAACGAGATGAGCTCCAGGCCGAGCTAAACGCTCTGAAGAAATCACGAAAAAAGGACCGCCGAGATGCAAACAATGCCGGTTTCAATGAAGCCGAAGAAAACTACAAGAAGCAGGTGTTCGCAACTCAGGACATCTACTTCAAAGCCGGCTGGAAATTGGCTTGTGAGCATCTCGGTCAGGGCTCCGGCACCGACGTGTTCGCCAATCCTCCTCCTGCTTCCCTACCGGTCTACCTCGTGCCTTACGCAAACGACGTCTTCAGCGCGTTGCAAGCCGAGGCTGAGGAAGGGCTTGAAGAGGGAGACGACGAGACAGATACCGAGGCAGAGGATGCCGAGGTGCAGGAGCAGCCCGGTAACGACGAGCCCGGCGGCCAAGACAAGAGCCCCACCATTAACCTTGAAACGACCGAGGACGAGTTCACCAACCTCTCCCCCCTAGTTTAGTTTTCTTTTCTTTTAAAAGTATGTTTTGCATTTCCCATGTAACCGGGCTCTATCCCCACCTTTTGTAATGACGTTTTAGCAATGAAAAAACTTGATATTTTTGCTAAGTATTTGCACGGTTAACATCAATTCCATCTTCAGCAAAACATCTCGGCATGAATCATAAACTTGAACACTTCGTCAACCGGCATACACAACTCGGTTGAAGTACTTCAGCATAATCAAAACAGCAACTTCGTTAACCGGAATACCCATCTCGGTCAGAGCAGCGAAGTTTAACAAATCACCAACTTCTGCAACCGGAGTAAATCATCTCGGTTGGTATGGCTTAAGTTGGCCAAAACACCAACTTTTCGAGACGGAGCAAAACATCTCGGCAAGAAATATCTAAGTTGAACAAAACACCAACTAAAACATCTCGGTTGGGATCCTAAGTTGGGCAAAACACCAACTCTTCCAACCGGAGCAAAACATCTCGGTTGGAAATCCTCTTCCAACCGGAGCAAAACATCTCGGTTGGGAATCTTAAGTTGGACAAAACACCAACTCTTCCAACCGGAGCAAAACATCTCGGTTGGGAAGCCTAAGTTGGACAAAACACCAACTCTTCCAACCGGAGCAAAACATCTCGGTTGGGAATCTTAAGTTGGACAAAACACCAACTCTTCCAACCGGAGCAAAACATCTCGGTTGGGAATCCTCTTCCAACCGGAGCAGAATATCTCGGTTGGGAATATTAAGTTGGACAAAACACCAACTCTTCCAACCGGAGCAAAACATCTCGGCAAGAAATATCTAAGTTGAACAAAACATCAACTCCTCCAACCGGAGCAAAACATCTCGGTTGGGAATCCTAAGTCGGACAAAACACCAACTCTTCCAACCGGAGCAAAACATCTCGGTTTTTACACTTAAGAACAACAATCCAAAGCAAAATCACTTCTATATATTGTCAAAAAGAATTTACATTCTGAAGTGCAGGCCAAAAAACTCCTTTGCACAAGAAGAGAAAGCTAAAGCTAGAAATAATACAATTTAAGGTTGGCCGCATTCCATGGCCGGGGAATGGCTCTTCTCTCCAGATCCTCCAAGTGGTAAGCCCCCTTGCCCGCCAGACCGGTGATCTTGTAGGGTCCTTCCCAATTTGCCCCTAGTTTGCCTTCACCTGGCACCAGGGTGTTGCCCATAACTTTCCGCAAGACCCAATCACCAACTTTGAACGGTCTGGGGTGCACCATCTTGTTGTACTTCTTTGAGAGCTCTTGTTGGTAGGCGGCCACGTGGATGAGAGCCTTCTCCCGACGCTCTTCCACTAGATCCAGCTCCAAGGCAATTGCCTCGGCATTCAATTCTGGCTCAAAACTCTCGCTTCTTAGGGTGGGCATGCCAACTTCCAAAGGTATGACCGCCTCCATGCCGTAAGTCAAAGCAAATGGAGTCTCCCCGGTAGATCGCCACGGGGTTGTTCGGTATGCCCAAAGGACGCTGGGTAATTCCTCAGCCCATTTTCCCTTTGCCTTTTCCAGTCGTTTCTTCAACCCATCCAGAATTGTCTTGTTCGATGCTTCGGCTTGACCATTGGACTGCGGGTAAGCCGGAGTAGAGTTGTAGAACTCAATCTTCAGATCTTCACAAAATCCTCTGAATAGGCGACTGTCAAACTGAGTGCCATTGTCAGAGATCAAAATTTTTGGGACGCCAAACCGTGTGACCACGTTCTGCCAGACAAACCGCTTCACGTCTTTTTCTTTGATTGTTGCCAAGGGCTCAGCTTCAACCCATTTCGTGAAGTAATCTGTGGCCGCAATGAAGAATTTCCGGTTGCCCGGTGCTGTTGGCAGTGGCCCCACTATATCTAGCCCCCACATGGCAAAGGGCCAAGGACTGGTGAGGGGAAGAAGTTCCCTGGCAGGCTGATGGATTTGATGGGCGAATTTCTGGCATTTCTCGCATTTGCGGACGTACTTTTGTGCGTTGGCCTGCATGCACGGCCACCAGTATCCCTGCGAAATAGCTCGGTAGGCCAAGGACCTGCCTCCTATATGGCTGCCACAAATGCCTTCGTGAATTTCGAACAGGAAGGCCTCCACACTACTCGGGTGCACGCACTTTAGATAGGGACCAGTGAAGGACTTTTTATACAACGCGCCAGATGGGGAGAGCCATAACCGCTCTGACTTCACCCGGACTTTGTGCGTTTCCTTCTTGTCAGTTGGTAGAGTCCGGTCTCTAAGAAACAAGACTATGGGGTCCATCCAAGAAGGACCTAGCGCGGCGCAGAGTACATCCGTCTGTCCGGCATCTTCAATGCTTGGCCGTGGAAGAAAGTCAATTAACAGGGGGTTTGGAGACGTACAATCTACCATCGAAGCGAGGCCGGCCAGTTCGTCAGCCCGGCTGTTTTCTTCACAGCCAATCTGTTGGACTCTGATTGCCAGAAACTGTTTGATGTGTTCCCTGACCAGAGCTTGGTACTTCGCCATTCTTTCATCCTTTGCTTCGTAAATCCCAGAGACTTGGTTAACCACAAGTTGGGAATCACTGTACACAATCAGCTCGGTAGCCTTCATTTGAATAGCGCTCTTGAGCCCGGCCAAAAGGGCCTCGTACTCAGCCTCGTTGTTAGATGCTGGGAAGCCAAACGTGATAGAATGTTCAATGGTTAGGCCATCCGGGGAGATAAGAACGATACCTAAGCCGGCACCGTGACGGTTCGATGCTCCATCAACGAAAAGCTTCCACATCTCCCCCACGAAAAGCTTCCAACAGTCTGATGGGTCCTGAGAGTTGCGAAGGGTGGGGGGATCATGGTCGCTCGACTGTCCGGTTGCAAGTTCTGCGTCGACTGGCTCTACTCTAGCCCCCCGTGGTGATTCGGCACCGGACTCAGCAAGTCGGTCTGGAATGCATAAGTCCGTAGGCGAATCACCAGACTGCGGTATTATGCCGGCCGCGGGCTCTGTGCTGAGTAGTTTCATTACTTCCCCCCCTGGTGATGCGGTACCGGACAGAGTGGGTAGGACAACGATATCTGACTCCGTCATCGCGTCACCGGCTGGTGGATTTGTACAAGTTGAGGTCACTTCGGTGGGGCGTGCAAATTCCGCGACGCCAACTCCACCAAGTTGTTGTAACTCGGACTGGCTTGCATTGTTTTCTTCTTCTGCCGCGGCAATATCGACCGGGCATACCGGATGGGTCCCTGGTGAGAATTCTGCAACGAAATCGGCCAAAGTCTGGGCCTTTATAGCTATGCGCGGCTGAAACTTGACATCAAATTGCCCCAATTCGACCGCCCATTTGAGAATTCGGCCAGAGAAGTACGCCCGTTCAAACAAGGCCTTCAGGGGGAACTCGGTCAGTACGATGATGGTATGAGCGTGGAAATAATGTGCCAACTTCCTCGAAGCCATCATCAACGCCAACGCAAGCTTTTCCAACGGCAAGTATCTTGTCTCTGCCGGCAGCAAGGTTTTACTGACGTAGAAGATTGGGAGGTGCTTGATTCCTTCAGCTCGGACAAGCACCGCACTGACTGCGTGCTGTGAGACAGCGAGGTAAAGGTAAAGTTCCTCACCCAGCTTAGGCGTAACCAACAATGGCGGAGAAGAAAGATATTCTTTGAGCTCAACTAAGGCTTGGTCACACTCTTCATCCCACGAAAACTTTGATTTCAATGCCTGAAAGAATGGACGGCAGCGATCTGATGACCGGCTTATAAATCGATTAAGCGCGGCGGCCATTCCGGCCAGATGCTGAACGTCCTTTGCCGAGCTGGGCTGCTTCAACTCTTGCACGGCTCTGATCTGAGTTGGGTCTGCTTCGATGCCTCGGTTTGTGACTAGGAATCCCAAAAATTTTCCGGATCCCACGCCAAAGGCACACTTGGACGCGTTCAGGCGCAGCTTGTGCTTCTTGAGAATAGCAAACATCTCGGCTAGGTCGGACAAATGGTTTGCTTCATGTCGGCTTTTTACCACCATATCATCGATGTAAGCCTCCATTGTCCGACCAAGCAAAGGAGCGAACATTTTGGTCACCATCCTCTGAAAAGTTGCCCTGGCGTTCTTTAAACCAAAAGGCATGACCCGGTAGCAAAAGAGTCCTCTTGGAGTCGTGAAAGAAGTGATCTCTCGGTCAGGCCCATGCATGGCGATCTGATGGTAACCGCGGTAGGCATCCAGGAAACTAAGCCTTTTATGGCCAGCCGTCAAGTCCACGAGCTGGTCAATTCGCGGTAAGGGGAAGCTATCTTTGGGACAAGCTCGGTTGACTGTTTTGTAGTCAACACATACTCGCCACTTGCCATTCTTCTTGGGCACCACCACTGTGTTGGATATCCACCGAGGGTAGTGCACTTCCTGAATTGCTCGTGCCCCAAGCAAATTTTTGACTTTCTCTGCTACTACCTCGGCGTGATGCAACGCCGACCTCCTTGTTCGCTGGATGACTGGCCTTGCTCCAGGGAAGACGTTGAGGTGGTGGCAAATAAAACTTGGATCGAGGCCGGGCATGTCGTAAGGCGACCATGCGAAAACTTCGATGTTGGCCAACAAGAACTCAACCATCTCAGTCCTTTCCTGGGCGGTTAGGCTGGAGCCGAGCAGGAAGAACTTATCCGGCCGCTCCATATCGATTCGCACCTCAACCAAGTCCTCCACAGCTTTGTCTTCTGCCTTGGTGTCCACATCCTCCAAGACACCAGTTGGCCGAAGCCTTTGAAACGCGTCACAAAGGCTTCGGCCAACTGGTGCCACCTCTCGATACTCCCCTCCGGCAACCTTTCGAACCACTTCAAACCCAGTTCGCCCAAACTTGAAGGAAAGATGAGGCACATAAGAGCGTCATTTCGCCTATGTCCGGCCATGACTTGTCGGAAATGACTTACGTGCATGTAAGGATCTGTCTTCCCGTCGTACAATGTAAACTTTGGCTGGTGGAAGCCCGATGGAAGAGGTGTTGTCTCTATCTCCAGTGAGAAAGGGGTGGCGCTCAACCTTGCCAAGTCGGAATCCACCAGGAGCAGTGCTGCTTGGCGGGGCGGAGGCATTCCGACCTCCTCGCTGGCATGAACCCCATAAGATAACCGTTGAAACGCCGGTATCCTCTGAGCCTCCTGCCGGCGAGCCCGCTCCCTAATAACTGCCCGCAAATCTTCTGTTCGAGCGGAATAGGTGTACCTCGACGTCGTCGCCGGACGTGAGGGTTGGTAGGTACTATCTTGCGCGCTGGACTTCTCTGCGAGCACATTGGAATCATCAACCTTGTAGCTTCTGGTAATGGAGATAGACGGAGTGTGTCGCTGACTCTGGCTACCCGAACGGCGGGGTTGGGTGCGCTCACTGTGGTCACCCACTCCAGCTACACCCTTCCCTTTGACGTGTCGCTTCAACTCTTCCATCTCCGCTGCCATTCGCCGGATGACGGCATCCTGGTCCTTCAACTTGCTCTCGAGGCGTCTGGCGTGTGAATCTCTCCGCCGCCGATGACCCTCCGGACTCTGCGAATGTCCATAACTCCTCCCGCGCTTATCCCGCGCGTCGCCTGACTGTCCTCCCTGGTATGTCTCCAGGTCCCCCATCGGAGAGATGGTGGGGGGTCCCTCTCTACGCCGGCCCGACTCCGGAGTGACTCCGTCGATGGCGGACACCTGAATCTCTTCGTTGTTCGCCATCGAAGGCAATCTGAAGAGCTTCGGAAGACCAGGTTTTATCTGCAAGATTCCCACAGACGGCGCCAATTGTACGGGGAGCAAATATTCCAGCGAGCCCGTACTCCTTTCTTCCAAGCTCCGTTTCTGTCTGATCACCTGAAAACACAACGGCGGTGTGTGGCCGGAAAACCCCTCCGACGATCAAGTTAGCACACACCTAGGGATAGAGAGAGAAGGAAGAGAGTGCGTTTGAGTGTAAGAATGTCTTTACCAAATGTTTGTCCCCCGTATGGGGGGCGCAGACATGCCTATATACCCTCTGCGCCCCATATCCACTCCCAGTCATCTCCTGACACGTGGTTCCGCTATCCCATCTGTCATCATAAACCTTGCTGAACATCACCTAATCTCAACTGCCAGCCATCTCTGCTGGAGCTCGGCAGCCGAGCTGCTCTATCCATGGCCGGGCTGCGCTTCACACCCATGCACTTCATTGGCTACGCTCAAGAGAACTGGGCTAGGCAGCACCTCGGCATAGCCGAGCCCGAGACATCTCGTGAGCACCTGCGGTCGGCCTCCCTGCCGAGAAAACAGGTATCTCGGTTGACTGCGCCTTTTCGGGCGCCGGTCATTCAACTCGACTGTGGTTGGCCTTCTTGCCGGGTAGGCAAGTACCTCGGTCGATGACGCCTTTCCGGGCGCCGTTCAGCCAACCTGACTGGCTTCGCCTATGCCAAACACGTAGCTCGGTCTAACCGAGCGTCGCCATAACCGAGCAACTTATATCCGGACTGGGCGGCGCATATTTGGCCCAACACCTGCCCAACCCAGGTCCTAGTAGCCCAATTCTGGGTGGACCGTGGATCATTTCGGTCCCATGATCCACTTGGCTACCAATCTTCTCGGCCGTTACCTCGGCCCAATTCCAGATCATAAATCTCCCTCTCAATTCCCATCCTTCAATTTCTTTTTCACTGCACGTGTAATCTCCAATTTTTTAAAAGGAGAGGAATTACATTCCTTTCCTTGGACCTTGTACTGGTGCATTTTTTAATTTATCCATGAAAGCTTGGAATTCATTTTGACGGGCATATTTGGGCATCAGAAGGACAATGATAATCCCATTGAATGCTTTAGTGGATGATCTTTTATCCATTCAACCATTCATGTGGTATCCCCTTGGTGCCTCGTTAATGATATACTTGTTAGAAAAAACAAAACAAAAAAACATGTTATGAAGAAAAAAACCAAAACCAAAAACACAAACAAAACATAATTTAGCATGTATGAACAACTACATTTAGTAATGTTTCCTTCAGCAATTTTAATAAAATCACGAAAGTCAACTTTAAAACTATTTCATCAATATCAGGCCTTTTTGAAAATGATACCATGTTTGACAAGCTTGGATTTTTTTTTCAGGCCTGGATCACTCTTGGTAGAGCACAACTAAACTTTGGGGAGCCTGATAATGCTATTGAAAGCTTTGACAGAGCGTTAGCTATCAAGGTACTTCAAAACAGGTCACCAATGTGATTTTCTATCTTGGCCCTAGTTTTGAAATCATCTTCACCGACCTGGTATGGATTTGCGACATTATAACTGAGGAGTGTAGATTAACATGGCAGTAGGAGATTGCTTCTCCAAAAACTGACGTCATAGAAATGTTGGATGTTTTTTTTCTTTATAGATTCTTTTACCTTTGAGCTTTACAATTGTAGTTAAGCGAATTCATATCATATATGGCCATGCTAAGCTTCATTTGCTTTGCTAAAAAAAGAAAAAAGAAAAAAAAAGGATAAGTTTCATTTGCAAACCTTTTAGTGGGACAATTTCCAATCCTACATATTCATTTCCGGCTCAAATTTAATAAGTTTACTGCTGCATGCAGCCTGATTTTGTTGAGGCACTAGATGACCGGGAAACTGCATCACATCTTGTGAAGAAGCGTAAGCAGCTTCACTCATCAGGCTCAAGTACTACTAAAAATCGGTACGTGGTTGGGGACAAGACTGAAAGCTCCTGAAGGTATGTGAATGGCTGGGTATAAAGTAGTCTGCTGTTTCTGTATATGCTTCTTTGGCTGTCATAAAGAAAGGAACTTTGGGATCTCACATATTTTCAAGTCACAGAGAGAGAGAGAGAGAGAGAGATATAGAGAATGAATAGATGTTTGGGTTGTACTGGTTTGCTAATCTGAACTCGAGTTACGCCTGAAAACACAATCTGATGCCTCAAATCTGCTTCATTTTCTTGGAATCTGTGACATCCTGTTGTTATTAATCAGAAGGATGGAACCTAAGTCATGAAGCCTGTAATTTGTTCTAGAAAAGATCAACACATCTTGAATATAAGACTTTACTTAGCTCTGCCACGTCAAGCCAAATAACTCATCTTCATAATTTCACTGTATTGTTTTCTTCCTTGTTATGTTCCTATTAAGTGTAGAAGTAAAGCAGTTCAACAGTTTTTATGGCATAATTTGAAAAGCATAGTATTATGTAATGTTAATATCAGAGTCTTAATTGCATATAAGCTTTTTGGGAAAACTGAAGTATTGGTTGATGCATTCAATCCCAGAAAAAAAGATAGAAAGCCTTCCAGATTAGCTGAACAGATGCTTGGGAGGTGTCACCCTTAAAATTTGCAGTTGTTTGTATTCAAGAAACATGAAATTGCTATATTAGTAGAATGAAAGTTCTTGAAAACATCTTTTACCCTTTTTCCATTTCACAGTCTTCCATGAATTAAACAGAATGATTTGATTAACAGATCCTGGAATAGTATTGTGAAATTATTTCACTTAAAACACTTGTGTTTTCCAGGAAATTAAAACAAAAACAAAACCAAATAAGCCCATAATCACCTGTTCATTCATTGATTTGTACGTAACAAAACAAGACTCCTTCCATTCAGACTACACTCATCTCTCCTGACACGAAACCAAAACAGACGCTGCTGAAGCAAATTACGTAGTTGTATATCATAGACTCGGATACAAAACAGACATGGGCTAAATTATGTAGTTGTAATAATGGTATGAGCAAATTACCCATTCTCTTCAGATTTGCGAGAGCATGTGAAAAACCTTGCTATCGCCCTCAGAGCTCTACACAGAACCTTTCCACGAGCCGGAGGAATGTCAGACTTGTCCTGAGTCTGAGCCATCTCTTTCGAAGACGAAGAACAACAAATATCAAAATCAAGAAGAGTACCTAGACTTGGTGTCAGAAAACACTGGTTGTTGTCGAAGTGTAGTGGCCTTTATATTTATAGAGGCAAACACGAAACAAGAATGTTGGGGGGTTTCTTTAATTGCTAAACAAGACAACAGATTTGTAGGAGGCAAAGCATTTGCTCTGTCATTTCCATGTACTTTCCCCACAAAAACATTGATAGGTATAGTTGGTTGCTTTTGTCTTGGAAGCGTCACATGAAGTCAGTCAATATACTCTTGACACCACCTTTTGCGTTTGCTGCCAAATGAAAATTTTCTCTTCTTACTTTCGTTCTCTATGTCTATTTGATTAACAATTTAAGGATTTTTTCTTGTCTTCTTCAATAACATTACATGCATGTTGTCAATTTCTGTTAACATAAAAAATCAATTAAATTACTTGTTTGGTCCGTTAACATAAATATCCTGTTTTGGGAAACACTTTTTTTTTTTTTTTTTAAATCATTTTCTCATAAAAATGAATCTTATGGAGATTTCTGAAGTTTTCATTATTTTTGCTTTTTAAGAAGAGGCCAAACGGGACAACTACTCATTTGCTTGGTAATAACTTAGAAAGATTTGAGGAATGTGAGTTGAAAATTCCATTGCCTTTTTATCACGAGTCTGGTAAATTGTATGGACATTGTAGAGGTTATCCATCTGCAAATTCACAAATTTTTTTAAATATATATATATATATTCTGTTTGATTGAGTGTCAATTTAAAAAAAATAATAATAAAAATAAAAGCTAATTTGGTATAAAGAATGAAAAAAACACACACACACACATCATTTTTATATGCTTTTCTCTATTTTGAGATGAAAATAATTTTTTAAAAAATTAAAAATATTTTTTGATATTTTTGTTGGTCAAACTAAATTTTTTGGATCTATCTAAAATCTCAATCAAACAGAGTGATTAAATTTATGCTGCAATAAATAAATGGTAATGGTAGAATGGCAATATATATGAAAACAGTAATATTAGAAATACTAATTAGTGTACCAATTAACACACTAATAAGATACAAAATATACATATAGGTTCTACCGTTTAATATGGTCTTACATAATATTTTATGTTGTCGGTGTGTTAGTTGATAGGTTAATTAGTATTTCTATCATTATTAATACGAAAACAGTATTGCTAGAAACACTAATTAGTGTACCAATTAATACACTAACCACAAAATATATATATAGGTTCCACCACTTAACATGATCCTACATAAAATTATATCTGGTTAGTGTGTTAGTTGATACACTAATTGGTATTCCAATCATTATTAATACGAAAATAGTAATGGTAGAAACACTAATAAGTATACCAATCGACCCACTAAGACCAAAATATATATATATAGATTCTACCGCCTAACATGTGATCTTACATAATATTATATCTAATGGGTGTGTTAATTGGTAAATTAATTATTTTTCTCACTAATCTATCTTTATAAATGCAACCATTAGAATCCATTTTCTTAATAATGTAAGAAAAGTGGGATGTGTCAAATATATATTTGTTGAGATGGTTTAATATAATCAAAATAAATATGGTGGTAGGTAGTGAATCTAAATCATTTAATTAATATATATATATTGATAATATTAAGAGGAAAAGGTGAGAATACAGTCCCAATAAGTATGAAACTTTGACTTCAAATGAAACAGAAATTTCATGTGTCACCATCAATCATATACCTTTGAAAGTTGATATTGATAGACCGTTATTGAACCTCTTCCTTGGAACAACATGCATTTATTAAAGTTCTAGAAAATCACATACAATTGTCACCGACATTTCGGAAGTGGTCCCTGTCACTTACCAAGAAAAAACTACACATTGGCTTTAACCCTTAAAAATAATTCATAATCAAATTTTCCTAATTTTGTGACAATGAAATTAGGTGATTGAAAAGTTTAACTATTCAAAAAATTGTATAGAAAAATGATTAAGAATATTAATAAAATATTGAGATTTAAATAATATATTATAAGATTCATATATATATTAAATTTGAATCACGTATTAATATTTAATTTATAGCATTGATGATTATATAATTTTGTATAGAAACATGAATTTCGTAGTCAATAAAGAAATATACAGAAATTGCTTCATGTTTTCGTCAGTTCTTGTCATGTCTATTTATGTACTTATTTATTTTTAATATTATGATATAATGAGTTAGAAATGACGCTTAAGTGACGGTGGCGTGATACCAGTTGCAAATCGCCGAACATGATTTTGTATGGAAGCATGAATTTCGTAGTCAATAAAGAAATATACAGAAATTGCTTCATGTTTTGGTCAATTCTTGTCATGTCTATTTATATACTTATTTATTTTTAATATGATGATATAATGAGTTAGAAATGACGCTTAAATGACGCTTAAGCATGGTAGAACGGAAAAATTATGTGGTTGTCATGGACAAGTTTATATGGTTCCTTTATTTGATTTTTATTATTTCTTTTGTTCTAAAATAATAGTTTTTCTGAAAAATTTAATTTTTTTAATAATACAATTATAGCATTTTAAGAATATTAATTTTTCAAAATTATTATTTGATAGTATATGGTTTTTAGAAATATTAATTGTCATAATTGTACTTTTTATGTTATTAATAAATTTAAAATAGGGGTAAAATAGTAAATTCATATTTTTTATTTCTTGATTTTTGAAAAAAAATATTTTAAGACAATAAAAAATGAAATAAGGGACTAATATTTTGAGATGGAAAGAGTAATTAAAGTCATGAGATTTAGTATTTTTTGTTAAAATTTTAAAAAATAATTTGATAATATCAAGTAATAAATAATATAAAATAATATTTTAAAATTATGAAATAATCATTCGATAAAATGGTGGTATAGTAGTGATAGCGATAGTAATAGTGATAGTAGTAGTAATAATTGTGTGATTGTGAAATAATGATTGTAATGAATGTAGATGACAATTACATTAATAATGGTGATGATGGCAGTGATGACTTTATAGTTTTAATTATATTAATTTTATATTTAAATTATTTAATTTTAGATCGATTTTATTTTATTATCTATAATTAGACGGCACTTGTTGATATGACATTAAATGTCATTTATAATATTATTTACCTTCTAAACTATCCCTAAAAAATCAATTAGACCCCTAATATAGAATTTTTTAAAAAATATTTAGTAATAGTTTTTCATCTAAAAGAGTGAGAAAAATAAATTTTAAATAAAAAACATTTAAGTATTAGTCATGTTGAGTATTCTTTAGAGAGTAATTACTAACTTTAGCGTTAAATTTTCATTTAGTCGATAATACAGCCAAGTAGGTACTAACCTCTATTTTGGCCCCGTTTGGGAAGTGGGTTGGCTTTTTGGCTTTTTGGCTTTTTTGGCTATTTTAGCCTGGGGCTAAAAAGCCTGGTTTGGGAAGGGCTTTTTGGCTTTTTTGACTTTTTGGTGAGGTGTCATCTTGTTGAAAGACCAAATTGCCCTTTTTTATTTTTTTTATTTTTCATTTTGGGTTGGGATTTGACATATTTTCCGTTTTTTTTCTTCTTTTTTTTTTCTTCCAATTTTGGCTATTTGCTGAAAAAAAAAAAAATTTGGTATGTCATCTTGTTTTCCGTATTTTTTTTTTACAATTTTGGCTTTTTGCTTAAATTATTATTTTTTTTTTTTTGGATTTGGCATATTTTGGTTATTTTTTATTTTAATTTTTTTCTGTTAGGTTTCGATTTCGCCTATTTTGCTATTTTTTTTTTTTTTTTGGGTTTGGATTTGGCTTTTTTTTCTTTTTTTTTTTTGTCTATTGGGTGTCGATCTGCCGACTTTTGCTTAATTTTTTTTATTTTTTTTAGTTCTTGTTCTTTAATTTACGTTCTTTAAATAATTTAAAATGTTAATATTTTTAATTTAAAAACAACTCTATACTCAAATCGTAACCAAATACATAAAACAAAACTTAATTAAAAAGTGAGGTTTTATTTTATTGTCCTGTGTATTTTAAATAATTTACTTTTAATTTAATTTAATATAATTTTTATATTTAAATAATATTTCATTTTATTTAAATAATATAAAAATTTAAATCGTAAAAATTTAAATAATTTAAATCGTAATATTTTAAAAAAAGCGTAATATTTTAAATTTAAATCGTAATATTTAATTTTTGCGTTATTTATTTATTTTTTTGCCATATTTATTTTTATTTATTGTTTTATACATTAATTATTTATTTTTTGCCTTATTTATTTTTATATTTATTTCCTTAAAATAAGACGTGGCGAATGGTAATTTATGTTCTCATGTTTTTATATTTCAAAAATAGATTTTCATGTGTTTTATTTATTTGTAAATTACGTGGCAAATGTTAATTGCTGTTTTTTTTTTCCTTTTTTCCTTTTAATTTTAATTTTAATTTTAATATTTAAATAATGTAAATAATCTACAAAATTTAATGTCAAAAATTTAAATTAAATATTAAAAAAGTATGTAAATCGTAAAAATTTAATCAATTTAAATAATAAAAAAAATATTTTAACAACAAAATTTAAATAAATTAAATATTCAAAAAATGTAAACAATTTAAAATTTTAATATTTTAAATTTAAAAACAACTCTACACTCAAGTCGTAAACAAACACATAAAAAGTTATCTCAATTAATAAATTATTGAGATAACTCATAACCAAACACATAAATCGAAATTTAAATAATTTAAAATGTTAATATTTTAAATTTAAAAACAACTCTACACTCAAGTCGTAACCAAACACATAAAATGAAACTCAATTAATAAATTATTGAGGTAACTCATAACCAAACATATAACTCGAAATTCCATACTACTTTCACAACTCTACACTCAAATCATAACCAAATACATAACCAAAAAAAAATTTATTTAAAAATATTTTTATCAAATATAGTTTAAATTTAGAAAAATTTACCCATAAGTCCTAATTTCTGAAAAGTTGAATCATTTAGTCCTAAAAGTTTTCTTATACTCAATTTAGTCCCATTTGCACATCAATCTAATGTTCGGAACATTAATCTGATGTTCGAATCCAATGTTCGAAACATTAATCTGATGTTCGAAACATTAATCTGATGTTTGAAACATTGTAATGGGACCTTTCAGTCTATAAGAAAACTTTTAGGACTAAACAGTGTATAAGTTATTAATTTGGGATTTATTGGTGCATCCCCCTTAAATTTATTTTCATAAAATATTTTAACAAAAAACAAAAAAAAAATGTTTTTATTTTTTTTTTTTCAACTTTCTTTGTCTTTCCTTAAAAAAATCGTCAATTTCAATTTTTTTTTTTTTTTTTTACTTTGCCGCCCCTCTTTCATGTGAGGGTATTATGGTAAATTCACTTGTCAAATTGTTGCAGCCATGCTTGAAACGTTCTTTTGTCCGTTTGTGGCTAAATTAGCCACTTTTGTCATTTAGTGGCTAATTTAGCCCAAACCCCACTTCCCAAACGTCCCCTTTGTAGGTAGATCTCGACATATTCATTTTCATCATTCAATATAAGTTTTTAAATGTCAAAAAAAGATATTACTCTCATAATAAGTGTGGTCTAAATTTTTACTCACTCAATTTTGAAAGTACTATTAGTAGATCAATTCTATTAAAATTAATTTGAGCAATAAGGTTGCTATAATTGTGTGTACGCGCACATAGAGTAGTTAAGAAATTTTCTACTCAATTAGTTTCTCTGGGATCTACTCGAAATAATTTGAGACTTAAGAGACAATTCTAAATGAGGATTTTTATATTTTTTAAGTATATATATATTTTTGAAAAGTACATTATTTAAATTTTTTTTTTGAAATACAAAATTATTAATTAAATATTTAAATCAATTTTTTTTTTAATATATATATGGGGTTTAATTGATTTTTGAGGTATAATTTGGGGGATGAAATGAAATTCTAAATGAAGTTTAGTGCTATGTCAATAAATTTCTTTTGATTTTAGACAGTAGTTGATGGTGGGGTGAAATTGATCTAAAATTGAATAGTTTAGATGTAAAATTGATATAATTGAAAGTATAGGAGTTGAATTGATTTTCGAGTAATAATTTGGAGGGTAACATGATATTTCCTTGTGGTTATAATGGTTGTGACAGTGGTGGTAGCATCAATGATTTTATAGTGGGAGAGATAGTGGAATGTGAATTATGATTGTGGACAAATTACGCTTTACAATCCTACATTTTACGTTTAGTCTTACTTTATCTTTGATCTTTTAGTTGTCACCGTCAATCTTCTAGACTTTGAGTCAAGTTATAATTTGACCTATTAATATAACGTCATTTCAAAAATTAATGGAGAACAACCACATAAAAGTATTAATTATACTCCGTACCCTTACATTTTTACTAAAATCTCACTTTAGACCCTCTATTTTGGTCCTTAGCATTCATATATTTTTAGTAATATCTCACTTTAGTCCTTATACTTTAGTTCCTTCGCCAATTTTTAGAACGACATTATAAAACCATTTCTAATTGCTACTTGACTCAAAGTTTAGAAGGTTGACTTCAACAATTAAAAGATCAAGCGGTAAAATGAGATTAGATGTAAAATGCAATAATACAAAGTGTAATTTATCCTATGATTATCAAATGTATTTTCAGTATTGAATTAAGTTATCAAATTCTCAGTTAAAAACTCTTTGATTTTTTTTATAGGAAAATTTACCCATAAATTGCATATGGGTATAATATGATTTGATAAATTGCAATTTATGGGTAAAATTACATTTATATGATTTGATAAAATTACTATTATACCCACCCACCGAGGCAACCCAACGTAGCCTTAATCACAATTGTCGCAGCCCCTAGCACTGCCATCGCAGTAACCTAGATTTTGAAAATTAAAAAAAGAAAATGTCGTAATTTTTGGGCGTTTATTGTAGAATTTCTCCTCTAGTCTTTTATGGGTATGTAACACTTGTATCCTTTAATCTATTAGAGAGTGTATTTAATTCATTTATTTTCTTTTTGAGAGTCTTTGGGGTTATTGTCTTGGTTTTGGAGGAGTATAATTCGATTTAAACATGTTTGGATTGTTCGTTCACGCTTGTTTACGTTGAAAAGTTGTTTGGAAACTTAGAAATCTTGTTCTAGGATCGACATCAGTCTTGGTGGTATTGACACTTGCCTTTTTGTTGTTCGCCTTAAGGGTCGATACTAGTCTAGGAATGGTCAATTAGTTGCTGGAATTTGGGTATTAGTTGCTAGAATTTAGTGTCGACACCAGTCTGGGAGGTGTCGACACCTTGCCTATTGCACACATTGCTTTTCTTCCCGAAGGGTCGACACCTCTGTTTGAAGGGTCGACCCTTGTGCATAATTTTCAAAATATTGGGCTAGTTTGGGCCTTACTTTTTGGGGGTTTTGACTTGTTCTTTTCATTTGACTTTGGAGCTATTGTTCTATTATTACCTTTCTACTATAAATAGGCTCCAAATATATATTCATTTCACTTTTTCTCCTCTTTTCTCTCTCTCTAAACTCAAACCTTTTCACTTAAATCTTTAGATATACTCATCTAGAGTGATCTTTTCACCTTGATCCTTTGAGAAAGATTGTAGATCTCGTCAAAGGGCTTCTTTTGATCCAAGAGTTTTTGGGTTGTCATCTCTTTGCTTCAAGAGGTAGGGGTTTCTAGTTCTCCTTCAATACTCTAATTTATAGATAGATTTGTGGTATTTTCTTTATATAAATACAAAGCTTATATTTTTTTTATACATTTTGTGATAAATCATGAGATTGGGGGTTAGGGTTTGAAGAGTTGGAGTTTACTTATTGGGTTATGATTTTAGGTCATGAATTTGGGTGTAAAAGTAATAGAAAAGTTGGAATAAAAAGTGTTTTAGTGAAAAGCTTTAATTTATCTTAAAAACCCTAGTTTGGCTCATGAAAATGGTTAATAGTTTTGCTTAAATTGAAAGTAGTATCATGAAATTAAGGTGTTAAATTACACATATACAAGTTTAATTGAAATTTTAAAGAGTTTAAAAATTTATGTAGAAGTTGCGATTGAACCGTTAATGTTGATATTTTAAATTATGTCATAATATGAAACCAACTTAGGGGAAAGAAATTACTAATAGTATGGATGATATGAGCTTTGTAATGAAATGATGACGTGGAGGTTTAAGAGTTTGTATTGAATTATACCGAATTGTATTGAATAGTGTTGAATTGGATTGTGTTGAATTTTATTGTGTCATGTTGAATTATATTGAGTTATGTTAAATTATGTTGAGTTGAGTTAGGTTATGTCACGTTGAGTTGAATTGAGTTGTGTTGAGTTTGGTTGAGTTGTGTTATCTGGAGTTGAGTTGTGTTGCGGTTGGTACCCGCGCAGGGAGTTGAAAAATGATTTTTAGGTGCCTACGTCCTGCCGTATAATAGCCGGCAAATATGGGGGTAGTTTTGAATTAAAGATGCCCAAATGTCCTGTCTAGGCTTATCGCTGGACGAATGTAAGAAAAATGTTTTTGGGTGTCCACACAGTCCCGCCATATAATAATCGGCAAAAGTGGAAAAATGATTTTTGGGTGTCCACAAAGTCCTGCCGTATAATAGCCGGCAAAAGTGGAAAAACAGATGGCTTTGAAAATGTTTTGGGTGCCCACTTCCTGTTGTATAATAGCCAACAAATGTGGGGATGGTTTTAAAGTTGAAAATCTTTTTGAAAAAACATGGTTTTTGGAAAACACATGGTTTTTGGAAAACATTTGGTTTTTGCGAAAATGATTTTTGGGAGTTCACTTCCGTCGTATAATAGTCGGCAAAATGTAAAAAGTGTTATGAATTAGGTGCTCCCTGTCACACCGTATCAAGTTGGCAAAAAGTGGAATGTATTGAGAAATGTGTTGAGTCGATGATAATATGCGTGAATTGAGATGAACTTATGAAATTAAAATTGATGTGTAATTTGGCATGAAAGGGAAATGCATATAGAAATTATTTGAAAAGAATGGATAATGAAATAGTAACTGGATAAGGGGTTGGTGATAACGAATTCACGGGGTTGTTTGTAAGTATAAGAAAAGATTAATAGTTTTGTTTTGTAATTAATGAGGAAATTGAATTAAAAGGGTTTATTATCCTTGTGATATGTTGAATTATAATTGATAATGCAAATGTAAATGTGATGTAGCTATTAGACAAGTAGAAGTTGAGGTAGGAGAACTGTTAGTGAATATAAAGGAGATTTGAATTTTACGTTAAGGAGTTACAACAAATATGAATAGACCGGTGGGAATGGTTTTTGAGTATTAAGGAAACTTGAACTTGAGGTTATGGAGTTATAATAAATATAATTCGTAAAAAGGGAAAATGGAAATAAAAAGAGGAATATTAAAATGGAAATTAAATGAGGAATGTTTTGGAATTGGTTAATAAATTTAAAATGATATTGTTCCTTATACATATTTGTTTTCAAAAGGATTCACGGTTTTTTGATGATAAAGGATAATTTTTATGGCTGAAGATCTTCTTTAAATGCTCAAATAAATTTTGAGAAAAAAGTACTCTACGTATGATATTTTGAAATTATAAAATGTTACCTTACTGTGTAAGTGATTTTCTGACCACACTGCTGACTCAATATTCAGTTGGAGAGCACTGGCAGAATAGATGGCACCTGGCCGACCTGCAACAGAAAAAGAAGATTCCGGCGGTGGTTCGTCCACCCGGGGGTACTCCGACGATCAAGTCAGTACTCAATATCTCTCAAAGATAACCAATAATGCTTAACTCACTAGACAGAATATCAAAAGCATACCTTAGACCCATGGGAGTGCCTCTCTTTTATAGCCAATACAATCCTAGTCCCAATAGGAGCCTAGCCCTAATGGACTTAGGATTACTGCTAATCTGGGACTCCCAGTGGGATTAGGATAAACTCTCTAAGAGTCTTATCTTTACCCAAACTGAAGTCTTCTCCCAATCTAGGACTCGTGTCTCGTATCCGCTTATCTCGGATTCCGGTATCCTCGCAGATAACCTCGGCCTAGCCGAGATAACCTTGGCATCATGACCAGGACATGTGGCACCTCGGCTGACACGTCGGCGTCACCTTGGCCACGTGTTGGTGCTCAGAAAATATATCCCCACAACTGCCCCCTAGGTTCTATTACCTCGGCATTCTGAGGTGATGGAACCTATATCGGTACTTTCCAGTATGTCGGCTTAAAGTATCGCAGCCGAGATCATCGTTAAGGCCAACATGTCTCTTTAAAGAACAAGAATTCCAAGAATCCGTTCACGCGTATGAGCTGTCATACATAATCTCGGTTTAACTTTAACTTGTAAACTTTTCTCAAGTTTCAACAAGTGTTAAACAATGATCTCGGTTTAACTTCGACTTGTAAATTGCTACAAATTTCAACAAGTGTTAAACATCATCTCGGTTTAACTTCAACTTGTAAATTGCTACAAATTTGAACAAGTGTTAAACATAACATCGATTTAACTTCAACTTGTAAATTGCTACAAATTTCAACAAGTGTTAAACATCATCTATAACTCTCTGCCCCTTAATGTGGACTTATGTTCACATTAAGCTTGTGCATGTGATCTTGTTCGCCGAAGTTGGTTTCAAGCCGAGGTTGTTAGCCTTGATTTCTCTGTTGATCTTACTTGGTTTCGACCTGAGTTTGATTCTCGGCCTTGCATCGGCGAGCCGTTTTTCTTCTCGAACTTAAGTGCCGAGATCTTGTCTTCTGGAATCTTGGATCTGCTCACTCAGGTTGAGCTCTTCTCTTCTCGCACCTATTCATCCAGGTCGAGATCATGTCTTTTGGAATCTTGGATTTGCTCACTCAGGTTGAGCTCTTCTCTTCTCAGACCTGCTTATTTAGGCCGAGATCTTGTCTTTCGAGATCTGGGGTCCGGGGCCTGAAATCCAGGATCTGTTCACTTAGGCTGAGCTCTTCTATACTTGATTGTCATCTCCTTGGGAGCACTCATGCCCCCTGTCTTCGCGTCCCTTCTGGAAAGGTCTTCATTCTGTTTATGTCGACAGACTCTCCATCTTCGTTAAACTCGTCGTTTTCAACACGTTGATCTTGTACGGTGATGGCCATCTATTCTCCTTTCTTTCCCACAGACGGCGCCAAATTGTGTGAGTGATTTTCTGACCACACTGCTGACTCAATATTCAGCTGGAGAGCACTGGCGGAATAGATGGCACCTGGCCGACTTGCAACAGAAAAAGAAGATTCCGGCGGTGGTTCGTCCACCCGAGGGTACTCCGACGATCAAGTCAGTACTCAATATCTCTCAAAGATAACCAATAGTGCTTAACTCACTAGACAGAATATCAAAAGCATACCTTAGACCCATGAGGGTGCCTCTCTTTTATAGCCAATACAATCTTAGTCCCAATAAGAGCGTAGCCCTAATGGACTTAGGATTACTGCTAATCTGGGACTCCCAGTGAGATTAAGATAAACTCTCTAAGACTCTTATCTTTACCCAAACTGAAGTCTTCTCCCAATCTAGGACTCTTGTTCCATATCCGCTTATCTCGGATTCCGGTATCCTCGCAGATAACCTCGGCCTAGCCGAGATAACCTCGGCATCATGACCAGGACACGTGGCACCTCGGCTGACACGTCGGCGTCACCATGGCCACGTATTGGTGCTCAGAAAATATATCTCCACACTTACTATATGGTATCATCCTGCATAAATGATCATTTATATCTATGTGATCGTTATTACTTTAGAACTACGAGATCCCTACTGGGCAATTGTGCTCATCCCTTGTTGCTTCATTTTTTTTACAGGAAGAGAATACGAATTTATTGATTGGAGAGTTAAGAAGTCCATGTATTCTTTATGTGTAAATTCATAGTAGATGTGAAATAAATGAATTTTGTACATTGATGTTTGTAATTATTTATTTGTAGCTTCGTAGCCAAAGCTTGGCATGTATTATTGTCATTATTGTATTCATTGAGGGAGAGAACGCGTATTATTATGTTTTCTATTATTTAAGGGTAATAAATATTTGTCATTAAAAAAAAGAAAAAAAAGACCTAAATTAAAGGCTTTTGGTAATGTTTTCGAGTAATAAAAAATTAGGGCGTGACAGGGTAGGTCCTCTTTTATTGTTTGTTAACCGAGTCGGTCTTCCCTTCTATTTTTTTAATCTACAATTCTAGGGTTTGGGTTGCTGTTCAGACTCGATATTAAGCCTCTGCTATGCTGCTTCTGTGTTACCACTACTTAAACCTCATGTCAATTCCCACCTCTCTCTGTTTATTTTTATTATTATTATTTTTTAAAATTTATCTCCTACCATCAATGACACTTTCGTTTTTCTTTGTTTCTTTATTTTGTTTGTATCAAACGAAAATTGAGAAAATTTTGGGAGTAAGCAATGTTCATGTTTCAGCCATTCCAAGTGTAAATAATCTGTAATTATAGTTATAAATCACTACCACAATTAGGGTTTTAATTATTGGTCGTTATTTAACTCATTTAATGTCGAGATTTTAGATTTCATACTTTGAATACCATTATTTATCAATATATTAACTGACATTGTCGAATATTGATTGATACATATGATCGTATTGCTAATATCAATACATATTCCTTAACAAGTGTCACATTCATTTTAAAATAATAAACTATTGAAGATGCATTTATTTATAATAACGACATTACCACATAATTTTTATAAAAAAATTTATATAATTTTATGCATGAATATAATTTTTTAATTAATATTTTATTTTTTATTCACATTATCATATTTTGTAGATCGGGAATATCATAGAAATAAGAAAGGAAAGATTTAACATAAAAAATAAAAAGATTAGATCTATTTTCTAAATTTAGTGATATGTCAAGAAGACGATTAGTTGATAATTAGAGGATGGGCAAATAATTATTTAATTCATTTCTTTAAATTGGAAGGTGAACAAACTTTGTTTCTATATTTGATTTTAGGAAATAACGAATTTTAGGCAATGATCTTAGAAGATAGGTTTGAAGAGATTTTATTTATTTGTTTGTTTAATTTTGAAATTTTTTATTTATTTATTTTGTTAATTTAAAAATTATATGAACAAATTTGAATTGATCTTTTTATTTATTTATTTTAGGAAAGGAAGGATTTTAGTTATATATTTTAGAAAATGGACAAATAAATATTTAATTCATTTCTTTATATTAGAAGGTCAACAAACTCTAATTCTGTATTTGATATTTGAAAAAGATGAATTTTAGGCAATGATCTTAGGAAATGGGTTTGAAAAGATTTTTATTTATTTGTTTGTTTAATTTAGAAATTATGTGAGACACATGAATAATTATTATTTTTTTAAATTGAAAAATTGATTTTAAGCAATGATCTTAGGAGACGGGTTTGAAGAGATTTTATTTATTTAATTTAGAAATAATTAAAGTTTAATTGATTTTAAATTATTTTTCATATATATTTTAGACAAATTTTATATTATTATTTAATTTAAAAAATTAAAATTTAATTATTTATTTATATCCATGCATGGGATTAGCATTATGCTAGTATAAATAAAAAGATAATATAAATAGATAGCATAAATCTCGTCTAACAAGATTAAACATTTACTAGCACTGCTCCACTACCATCTCATTGTTGCTACTGCAACTCCTACTAACTTTTACTAACTCCTCTTCTTCTCTCTTTTGTTACCACTAACTCTTATTCTCCTTCTCATCTACATTAATTATTATTTTTCTTTTGCTTTAATGTTTTTCTTAAACCCTAAATCTTAAAAACTATATAGCTTTAGGGAATTAGGGGTTTTGCAATAGTGAGAGACTGAGAATAGGGTCATAATCGGAAGAGAGATTGATAAAATAATCATGGTAGGAAAAGAGATCGTAGTAAGGAAGATAGGCTGTGGAAAAGGCTTCATAATGGCAAAAAAAACTTTATAGTAGGGAAATGTGATTGAAAGAGTTCGCAATAAGAAAACATAGTTAGGGAAGGGGTTTGTTGTGAGGGAATGTGGTTGGGATGCAGGGTCACAGTTTGGGAAAGGGGCTAGAAAAAGGGTTTCATGGTGAATGAAGCAATTGGGAAAACTGTTGTAGATTGGGAGAGAAGTCACTAGTGTGGAAGGATGAGTTGAAAGGACGATTACAATGAAGAGAGGTTGAGGTTGGTGGTCGAAGGAGGTGGAAAGGGCAAGTTGAGATGGTGGTTTGTGGTAGGGTTGAGTTAGGATTTGAAGGTTGAGATTCTCATTTGGTTTGGGATAGGATTGAATTTTGGATTGGTTTGAGTTAGGATTTGAAGGAGGGTAAATGAGGATATGTTTGATAATATAATAGGGGTAAGAAAGGAGATAAAATTAAAATTTTAATTTTTTTGTGAGTTAATTAGAAATGGTTTGGCTTCTATCATATTTATATCTCAATGTAACAAAATTTAAGGGTCTATAGACTCCACCATGGTTCTTGTTTCAATGATTCGAACGGTTTATTTTGTTGGATCCTGTAGCACTCCAGAATTTCTTTTCTTTTCTTTTGTCGCTCGAGCGAAGGAATGGTTGCTTGAGCGGTCTCGCCTAGCTCCCAGTACTTTTGCAGGTTTGTCTGAGATTCTGAGTGTTATCAACGTTCGCTCGAGTGCGGGAGTGATCGCTCGAACGGTCTGCCTAGTTTGGTCTGGAGTTCGTGTTGTTTGCTCGAGCAAAGGATCAATCGCTCCAGCGAAGTGTCCGAATTTAGCATGTTTAAAAGTCACTTTTTGGTCCACCTTCTTCATTCTCTTTTGTCATTTCTCTCTCTTCTTCTCCTTTTCTACCATTGTTAAGGGTTTCAAGCTTTCAAGCTTGATTTTCATCTCCTTTCTTTGATTTTCTACCCCATGTTCCTTATATAAAGATGAAGAGCACATCAAGAGCTTTCTTTTCATCTGAACAAAATCATGTTTTGATCGAAGTTGAAATTTCGGGCTTCTCCTTTTCATGCTAGAGATAGGGATCTTCCTTGCTTTTCTTCAATATTTTCTTATAGATAGATGGGTGGTAATTTCTTATTGCATAAAAACCTCATCCTGAGAAGACCTTCTTGAAAGCATGTAATGTAAGTTAGGGTTTCCAAATGAGGGAGTCAAAATATGAAATTGGGGGTGGCTTATGGATTGTTGAATAGTTAGAATGTGATTTTGTGTCACAAGATGAAAAGCCCTAAATTTGACTTAACCCTAGTTGTGGACTTACTTTAAAAATGAGTAATCACCTCAATTAACTTTGATTTTCTTGAAATTTCATGTATGATTGGAATAAATGTGTAATTGTAATGAGACTAATGGTTGTGAAAATAATACTGGGCAATGAAGATTGTGTTTGAGAACTCTAAAATTGGGAAGTTAATTAATAAGGCTTTGAGAAGTTTATGAAACAAATTGTACTGTGTAATTGAACTAAATGAGTTGATGTTGATGATGAGAAATAGAAAAGGTCGTGGAACAAAATGGGTACTTGTTATGAAAATGAATTTTAAATATATGAAGGACGTGTTGTTGAACAAATATGTAAAAGGAACAATGAATGATGTTTTGGTCTTAACCATGAATCATAATTGTGGATGACATGATGAATTAATGGATAGTGATGTTGTTTTGGGGTCCGTTTCCCACCGTATTTGAGCCAACAAAGCATGAGGTTCCGCATTTCTTCCGGCTAGTGACCAATAAAGCGTGAGGTTTCGCATTCCTTCCGGCTAGTGACCGGTAAAGTGTGAGATTCCGCATTCCTTCTAGCTAGTGTAGACACCCTATTTTTGACCGACCTCAAGACTTGGACGTCACTGATTGAACACTCGGTGATTATCCATGATTGTGCTTGTTTTGAGTTCCCGGAGGTCCCGGCTGCGCGTCGCACCTCAGGATCTTTCAACCGGCTTGCACTATGCTTGGTTTTACACCAAGACTTGTGTGTTTTTGCACCAGAGGGTGGGGGAAGGCTTAATGGCCGCCCTTGATCACCACCGGCTTCCCCTGCACACCACCGGCCCTCTTTTTATTCCACCGGCACTGATTTCTCAAAATCTGTGGCCGGTCGGCACTATATGTTGCCGACCGGCACTTTATTGTGCCGACGACCCTTTTGGCTGGCCGGTGCGACCCCTTTGAACCCTCAGACTTGGTGCATGCCAGCTGTGCCAGCTGGAATGCACCATCACCACTCCCCATACGGGGGATTGCACCCTTTGCCCTTTTGAACCCCCTTGAAGCTTCTAGAAGCTTGAACCCTTGGCCAAGCTTCTTGGAGAAGCTTGGCCAGCTGTCTTAGCTTCCCTTGGAAGCTAGGAACCCTTTGCACCTCTTGAACCCTTTGGCCTTACTTAGTCATTAAGTTTTGGCTTAGTTTTTGGCCTATATATACTTACATTCATCTCCATTGTTTGGGGTTAGCAACTTTAGGTCAAAAACCAGAGCTAGGGCATATATTCTCTGATATACATCCATATATATCTATATCTCCCTTCTCCCTTCTTGTGTGTGTGTGTTTTGGGACCAAATAGTGTGATTTACCTTACTTTTGCACTAAAACACACACCATTACACCTTAGCTCGAGATTAGGAGGCTTGGAAGGTTGTTTGAGGTGGTTTTTGACTGGTTTTGAGCATTAGAGGAGGGCTGCAACCTTTGTTCTTCATTGGATCTTCAAGGGTAAGAACACCACTTTAGTTTCCCCATTCTTGCAACTACTTTCTACCCCTTTTGTCTTGGGTTTTTGGCTTTGTGTTTAACATAAAAAAACCTTGTTTTTGCTTGCTCTAGAACTTTCATTAAGGTCTCTTTTTCATTTGATTGAGGCCTCACTCTTTTAGGCCTTGTTTTGGTCTTTTTGTGCCCTTTTCTTGGAGCATTGTCTAGCTTGGTGTTTTTGACCTTCTCCCCACTGAAAACCAGTGGGTTTTCAGTGGTGAGGATGATATTTTCGAGCCTCATTTAGGGGAGAGACACCCCTCTCCCCTTAGTTCTTTATTTGCCTTTGTTTTGGGCTCATAGCATAGCATGTGTGCATGTTTGCATTTGGCTTCATTTCAGGACTTTTTGGGCTGTTTTAGGTCATGTTTGATCTCTGTTTTTGGTTGGAATTATAGCCTCTAACATGCTTCTCATACTTCCTTTGAAATGCTCTTTTAATGCCTAAAAGCATGCCATATGTCTAAGCCATATTTCTCGCATGTTTTAGCTTGATTTCATGAAGATATGAGTATCATCTTGTCATGTATAAGGGCTGTGAGCCACTGTTTTGACCATGTTTGGCATGCTTAGCATGGTCGCCTTGCTTGTTGGCTTGTAGGCCTTGCTTGTATGGAGTTCTAGCATGCTTAACTTGTCTTTGTCTCACGATTTGGCATCATATTAGACCCTATTTCAGTCCATTAGTCATGTTTGTATGTTGGCATATGTGGCTTAGTTCATGCTTTAAGGGTGTGCTCTTGTATGCTTTAAGGTAGGCCTTTGCATGCTTACATGTTTAGTGCATTTTCGGGGATGCCATGAAGGGGGTTTGGGTGCTATTTTGTATGTTAGAAACCTGTTTTGGTTGCCTCACATGTGCTATGTTTGGTCTTGTTAAGTGGTGGTTCAATGTCTCACTTCGTGCCTTAGCCTTGAGCCTTATGGCTTGCATGCTTGTGTAGCATTTTGTTCATGTTTTGAGGCATGTTTTGCCACTGATTTAGGGAGTTTTGAGGGCTGCCTCATTGAGCTTAGTCCACCTTTGCATGCTCATATCATGGTTGTTGCATGTTTGATTGATGAAACCTAGTATACATGCTAGTTCCATGCTTAATTGGTCCATGTTGCATGACATTTGTACCTTGCATACTTTAGCTCTTTGCATGCTTAACATGATAGGTTGCATTGCATTTGAGCCATGTTGCATGAGTTGCATTCTATGGTTTGGTTTGGGGTTGTCAAACCAAGCATGAAGATTGAGAGGAGTTCACACTTGAGTGGTGAAACTTGTCTCCATCCTCAAGTCCCTAAGGCCCTTGATCTCCATATGATAGGGACTTAGTCTTCATTTGTTTGTGTTGCATGCATCTTCACATCAAAATAGCAATCTTGGTTCTTTGGGCTATCATGTATCAAATGCACCATTGGTGGCCCAAAAACCAAGAGTCTTACCTCCTTGAATCCCCAAGCATGATAGGAGGCAATGACCATGCTTACATGTCCCCCAAAACCCATGCCTTGCATTGCTGTCTTGCTGCTGCTGTCAATCTGTCTGCTGCAGGGACTTTCTGCCGACCGGCAGTTTAATGTGCCGATCGGCACTTTGTTTGTGCCGATAACCACCACATGCAGCCGGTGGCCAATTCAAGCAGCCGATGACCACCCCTCCCAGCCGGTGGGGTACTTCAGACCATTTGGAAGGTGTCCTGGGACTTTGGCAATTTTCCAGGGAGGCAGGACAGTGAAACAGAGGCAGCAGTGGTGCGGTATGGGCTTTCCGAGCAAGTTGGACCGAGCATGCATCATTCGCGCATCCCGAGGCGGGGCTGAGGCCCCCTTCCTTTTTACATTTGATTTAATTTGATAAGTAGAATTTTGTAATAATTAATTCGTTTATTATTCGGACTGTATTATTATTTTGGTCCCTCCGAGTGAGGGCGAATCTGTAATAAGTGTGTGTGAGTGGTGTGCATGTCTTCCAACCCCCACTTCTTTCTCCCTTTTATTTACCCGCTTATGATGGTAGATTAGGGCATATTTATTTTAGCATACCTTATGCTATGCATGTGTGCATCCATGCATTTGTTGACATGCATCAGGCTTGGCACATCATACAAACTGCATCGTACTTTCAATTCCAAATTGAATACGTGATAGTTGTAGCATTTCACATGCCATGTCTAGAATAGCCGAGCCTGTCTAGATTACATCTTTGCATGTGTTGCATTAGACATTTCAGTATGCTTAGGTCCATGTATAGATTTCTAATAAGCTTCTGTTTTGGCTTGGAGTACTAGGTGAGCTTTTATGCTTTAGCATATCACATGTGTGTGAATGTTGCTATGATAGCATGCTTACCATGAAGCTAAGTGCTTATGTGATATAACTGCATGAATGCCTGTGGATGGAGGTTGAATTACCTAAATTGGGATAATGCAAAAAAATTGTGAGTTTTAAAAGCCCACTAGTTAGTGGCAAAATCATCTTTTCTAAAGCCCACTTGAGGGTGGCAAAACCTGCATTTTAGCCTACTTGCGAGTAGCAAACCGTTTTCAAAACAAACATATAGTGTTTTGTTCCAACTTAGGCGATTTGGTCTATACTTGTTTGCTGTGCGCATAACATAGTAATTCTAGGCTAATAATTGGAATAAGAGCATATAAAGTTTTCAAAAACGGATATCACGGTTAGTAGAGGCCGGTCTTCGGACCGGGCGAAAGGGGGTGCTCATAGCTGACCTTCCCCGATCGTACCCAAGCTCCCGAGCCAAGACCACTTTGGTGATGACGGACATGTGGCCTTCGGCACTGAGTCAGGGTTTCCTAAATTTCCCATTTTAAAAATATTTAGGTGGCGACTCTGTAATCTGGCAAAGCAGTCCATGTTTGGCACTACTTTTTCAAAAATCTGTTTTCTCAAAACGATTTGCCGGATTTGGACTCTTTGGTTCAAGATTTAGAACCGTGACACAAAATCGAGTCCGAACTGTAGGGTGAAGCCCACGGGGCGCGTCTACAGCTAGTGATCGGTAAAGCGTGGTGCTTAATAGAGCTTATGTTTTCCTTCCGGAGTAGCGCTCGGTAAAGCATGTGGTTTATGGATGTGATTTGTTTATGGATCCGATGATTGTTGTGGACTTGTAGAGAAAATCCTATTGGTACTTGTATATGCAATTGTGATAGATGGAAATGATGGATTTAAATTATTTAAAGTTGAAAAGATGGAACTAATTTGACTTATCTTATATAAATGGATTGTTGAGATGTATTGGTAATAAATGTTGTTACATGTGTATATTAAAGTGAGGTGAATTAGGGTGGGATGATGACTAGTTGTGATTTAAATTATGGAACGTATGATCTTTTGTAATACATATTCTATTGATGTTGTAACCTTATGAAAAGTTGAGAAAGGAACCCTAAGAAAGATGGTTAGTAATTGGTACAATAATATTAAGAAGATAAAAGAAAAAGTTTTCTTTGAAGAGTTTGTGGATTTTTATTTTGGAAAGGTATTACCTATATATATTGTATTTTGAATACAAATGGCACATTATCTACTTATGTATCATTCCGTAGCATGCATGATCACATATATATGTATATCTTATTGTTGTGAATCATTGGAGATTCCTACTGAGCATATTTGTTCATCCCACATTGTTTTTACCATTTTTCAGGAAAGGATACAAGAACATCGGTTGGAGCTTCAAGAACTCTATTGATCTTTTGCGTGTATTTTTATCTAGTGTATAAAGGGAATGTACATTATGATTTGGACATATGTAATTATTTATTGTAGCGCTTCATTGGGTGCTTGGCATGTATTATTATTATGCTCATTCGAGAGGGAACAATATTTCTATTACACAAGTGTAGTAACTATTTGTAGTTATAATGTACAGAATAAATGGACTTAACTCAAAGGTTTTCGTAATGATTTTGAGTAATAAAAATTGGGTTGTGACAACTTGGCATTAGAGTTAACTGGGTTTAAAAACTTAGAGCTCGTGGGAAGTGGTTTTAACCACAATGGGTTGGCTTCGCTTGGTGAGGACATTTGCATATAGGAAATATGATGTGTGGGAGATCATGTGTTGTATTTGTGTGAGCATGAGTTAAGTTTTAGGGATAGTGCTCGTGGCCGGCTAACTTGTTTTGAGATCTCATTGGAAACGCGTCTGATCAACGTGGTTTTCGGTGAGAGTTTCTTGAAAGTTCGGGGACAAGTGGCTATCCTTGTAAACTTGACTTGATTATGTGACTTGATGCTTATAGTTGTTTATGTGTTATGTGATTATATGTTAAGTTGGTTCGATGTCTTTGTGGGAAGAGTAAGGCTGTGTTTGGAAAGATTTTCAAACTATAATTCTACTCACACATTCTAATATCATGTTTGGATAGGGTTTTCAAACTATATTTCCACAACAAACCCGAACCTCTGCAGAAAACTCTGTGTCAGGCGGGATTTTCAATTTTTTTTTTTTTTGAAATTTGGCCTAATCGATCGTCCCATCAGATGTCTTATTGGTCGTCTGGCCGGTTGACTGGAACAGTGCAATTTTTTTTTTTTTTTTTTGCAATTGACACATGTTAATTTTTATATATTCAAATTTTTTTTTTTCGATTTTTTAAATTTTTTTTATGAGCTTTAATAGAATTTTGAGTTGTGTGTTTGGTTATGAGTTGTAAGTTTTTGTATCAAACATCATATGTCACATCAAAAATCTCCAACTCAATTCAATACTCATTCACTAAACAAATTTTTCACACTCAAATTATAATTCCAAAACTCACAAACTCAAAATACAACTCATATTCTCAAATCATATTTAGAAAGCTCTACTAAACGTTACCTAAGTGTTTTGAAAAAGGACTAGAATTCTGTTGAGGGCGAGCTAGTAGAGGTTGTGTTGGGACTAGGAGTACTGGTGGAGGTACAACAGTTCCAGTGGTAACCGCACCTGTAACACCGTCTCTAGGAGAAGAGATTGCACGTGAGATCGTAAGAGCAGACTTTAACTCGCAATGAGGGAGACGAGTCTCGGGCCCTCAAGATCACTAAGTTGTTCTTCTGCTTTAACCTACCGGAGTTCACAAGAGGGTCAGAATCATTAGAGGTAGCGAGTTGGTTAGAACAGATCACTAAAACTCTTGATATGCTCAGAGTTACAGATGAGGGGGTGGAGAGTGGCATTAGCGAGTTTTCTATTGAGATGCAACCATGGTTGTCAATCTTGTATTGTACTGGCCGGCATCGGGCGGTACGTACCATACTATAGAAAAAATGGAATACAAATAAGCTAATATTGTTCCGATTAATTTCTCAGTAAGTACTCGCTAATTTTGTAAATGCTAGATAATACCGGCTGAAAAATGTAATTATGGTGAAATTGAAAGATACGCAAGTAAAAATGAATTTCTGAATTTTTTGTTTTATTATATATATAGATTATATCAAATATATTATATGATATACGTTGTTGTCTTGAAAAAACAAAATAATATAATTTTGGATGGTTAAATTATATACTACTCTACAATATTTTTGATACATACATAATATTTTTAGATTAAATATGAAATGATATCCAAAAATATATTCGCATCAATAGAGAGCATTAGAATTGAAAAAATAATATTTTATCCGGTACGAAATTAATAACTTTAGATGTAACTATAAGAAAAGTATAACTTTCATATAACCATGAGAAAAATCCATCTTTCGAAGAATTTTACAATACATGTAACATATCATATGAATTCATAATTACATCATTTTCTTATTTAGTTTTGATTAATTTTCTTTTTTAATTATGACAATATAACATTAAATTATGATTTTTTTTTAATTATAACTTAAAAAATATAAAATTAAACATTTTTTTCCCCTTTAACTATAAAGTATTCTACATGAATAAAGTTTGGTAGCTCGGGTTCATTGTGATGGTCCCGAATTGCAAAACGACGTGGTTTTGCTCTTTTTTTTGTTTTTTTTCCTCCTCCTTTTCCTTTTGAGTAAATCCTCGTAGCTCGACGAAATGGCTCGAAAATTGGCTCGAGAAACAGAAGGGAGGGAGAGAAGAGAAGGGAGGGAGGAGATCCACCGCGACCTCGTCGCTGCTCGCCCGCCGTCGCCCGCCGTCCTCGCCACCGCCGTCGCCTCGCCCAGCCCGTCGCAGCCCCGTCCTGTCCAGTTCGTCACCGCCGTCCTCGCCACCGCCGTCGCCTCGCCCAGCCCGCCTCCGCCCAGCCCGCCTCTGCCCCCTCCTCCTCCATTTAGGCCCCCTCCAGTCCTCCCCTCCCCTCCCCTCCCCTCCCCCTCCTCTTCTTCTCCCTACTTCCCTCTCCCGATCTGCAACAAAACCAGGGGAGAAAAAAAAAAAAAAAAAAAATCGACTCCAAAACGACGTCGTTTTGGGGTCGAGCCGCGTTTCGAGCCAACGGTTTCGAGCTACTAATCACTACTCTTTCCTTTTATATCTGAAACAGGGAAGGGAGGAAGAGAGAGAGAGTGAGAGAAAGAGAGGAGAGGAGAGAAGAGAGAGAGGGGGAGGGCGAGCACAGTGAGAGAGAGAGAGAGAGAGAGAGCTGGTGATGGTGATAGGCGATGGCGACGGTGAGAGACGGTGATGGGCGACGGTGCGACGTGGTAGATCTGTGTTTGGTTTTTTTTTTTTTTTTGATTTTGATTTTGAAAATCTGTGTTTGATGATGCTGATGTTGTGTGTTGTGGTAGATCTGTGTTTGTTTGTTTGTTTTTTTATTTTATTATTTTGATTTTGAAAATCTGTGTTTGATGACGATGATGATGATGCTGTGTTGTTGATGATGATCTGTGATTGGTCCCCTGCTCCATCTCTTCTTCTTCTTCTTCTTATTTCTTCTTCATCCTCTCTGTTTCAGAACAGAGAAAAGAAAAAAAAAAAAAAAAAAAAAAAAATTCTAAAACGGAACTGTTTGTACTAACTTGTTAACCAACTTTCTAGCTAAGCACACATCAAGAAAGAGGGAGAACACCGACTCAAAAACAAAAGAAAGGAAGATGAAGTTGACCTGGAAAAACCAGAACAAGAAACACAAACGCCCGCTCCTCTCCATTTCAACCCTCCCTTTCGATCAAAACGATGATCGCATCATCAGCAACAGCGAAGACCGACCAAGATCTGATAATGATACAGACCATAACATCGAACAAGCTCAAGCCCACCATCACAACGACACCGAACTCGCCGAAGCCTTTCACGCACAAGGAAACAAACTAGCTGAGGTAAATTCCAAATCTTTTTTTTATTTTTCCTTATATGGGTTGTTTCTTTATATGCCCTAATTCTTTAATAGCAACTGTTACTGGTTCTGTTAATATGTGCTTTTTGTTATTGTTTAGATAATTTTGTTTTTAGTTTATAGTACATATGCAAGTTACAAAATTCTGAAGTGGGTATGTGGAATTATTGATTTGTTGAAATTATTAGACTGTTTGTAATTTGGGGTTATGAAGATGAACTCTGTTGTTAATTATCGGCTACGTTATAAATCATGGAAAATATATTTGGAATTGGGGCATATGTTTATACATCCAGTTTGTTTCTAAAATTTGGCTATGTGTGGAGGGAGTTCAAAGTTTGCCCAATAATCAAAATACTTTTGGATATCCACTGCTACCCTAAATATAGTCTTTGAGCACAAATGATTTGAGATATGGGTTGGGAGGCTTGGAAATTTGAGTATCTGGAGATGTTTGAAATTTGAGAATTCAGTAGAAAAAAAAAAAGAAAAGGGTTTCGGCTAGAAAAACTTCAGCTTATAGAGTGGGAATTTGTTTTCTGTTTGAATATTGAAGATTGTTAGGTAATAACTAAGCTCTGGGCCATAAGTGGATTTTGATAAATTGATTCATCCAACTTATCCGCTCTCAGTTAGTTCATATAAGGGATATATGTTTTCACTCAATAAAGTGGGTGAAATATGGGTTTACAGTCTATAGTAGGTCTCAAGTGGTAGATTAATGAGATTTTATGATTTTTTTAGTAACTAGTTCTTTAATTATTGTTGTGTCCCTGTTTTGGTTACTAAAAAAAATATAAATACTTATGTTGAAGCCTGCCCTTGTTCATCACTTCACTCCAAACTATCATTTTGTCTCTATGAAATTTAAGATATTGAAGGAATTTTGTGATAGACCTTGCCTACCAGTAAGGATCTTTAGTCTGAGATTTCTCAATACAACCAGCCATCTGATGGGGTAAAATAGCTGTTATATCATTATAAAGAAATATGGGATTGTTTGAAGTTTCGGATAACGAACCTCAGAGGAGTTTGAAAATGTGAACCTCAGAGGGTTCCTTTACACTAAATGCATGTGAAAAGATGACTATTCTACTCTCCTGCAAGTTGCTTCAAATCCATTACAAACATCACTCTTTCTATAACTGTTTTCTACCCCAAAACCGATAAAGCTTCAGCTTTACTATCCCACAGTTCCATATGAAAGAATTCCTTCATCAGTTCCATTACAAAATCCAAAGTTCCAACAAAGAGGGAATATTAGATGGGAAGCAGTCTTGTAATTAGTTCCAATCCATTTCCTGTGACCATTGATGCTCCTTGCAAAAATGCTCTCGAACTGGAAATGACACTACCTTAGACCTGAATGAGCTGCAAATTGTATTCTTATCTTTTGCAATTCAACAATAAAAACATATAAAGGCAAAGAAAGAAAGGAAAATGAGAAACTGAAAAAAGGGTTAGAAACTGTGTTAAAATAACATAATTTCAATGTAAAGATCAGAACTCAGACCTGAACTAGAAGAATTTTACTATATATCCTAGTGAGAGAGTACTTGTTCCAAGTTTAAAAGTTTATCAACTTAAGGTTTGCAGAAGAATGGAAAAAGGAAACAAAAGCAGTGGAATAATGTGTCTTGGGTTGGGGAAATTGTTTTATAACAAAGGGATATTTTTCATCAAGTTGTAAACCTTTGTACACATTTTATTTTAGAGTCTAAAAGCCACTACATTGTCAAATCATTAGAATTTTTCTGCATCTTCAACAATGTTCTAGTTATAAATATGATCCTTGATAGAGTTGAAAGTGCAAATAGGATTTTTATAGCCGACTGAAATAGATGGGAAAGTAAGACTTCAAATTGTGTTTTTGGTGAAATTCTTGTGCAATGGAGGTAGCTGATAAAAGAAAAATAAATGAAAAAATCTTATACGACGGAGTTACAATTAGTGTGTATTTTCTCTCATTTTTTAGTTTTCTTACTGTGTATCTGTGTGTGTTCTTCTCCCCTGTCAATGACAAGAATTGATTCCCAGACTGACCAACCCCTATAGTTGCTTTTGTACTTCCGTGCTCCAACATTTGCAATTCATGGATTTTAAAACTGAATGAAATATATAGATTGAAGTTTCCTATAGTTATGGAAACAGTAGTTACAATGTAATGCTTCATATTCACTCCAAATTGATCCATTACTGTTTTAGAGAAGTTTTATTGCCATGGGGTCCAGACTTTGTTTGGCAGCCCATTCCTCCATTTATGAAATATGAGATTGGAGAAATTAACCTGTTGCAAGACAATTATGGTTGGTTTTCATCCTTGGCTCAACAGTGCTCCCTTTTTGCAACCTGTGTTCATGACCTGGTGTGGTATATTCTTGAGCCAGTTGAATTTCTTGTAGTTGTCTGAAAACAACATCCTCAGGTGCAAAGTCATTCCTTTCAAATGCTTGAAAATTCAAAGGGAGATATTCATAGATATTTATTTGCTACATGACCATTTGCAAAATGTAGTTCTATATATCTGTCATGTATTTTCCATTTCGTTTTTTCCTTGCTCGTTCTGATAACTCTTTCCCACTTTCATTTCTGAAGGATGGGAGGTACCATGAAGCTCTTGGGAAGTGGGAAGCTGCTATTACTTTGATGCCAGAAAGAGCAGTTTTACATGAGCAGAAGGCTCAAGTTTTACTTGAAATTGGAGAAGCATGGAATGCTTTGAAGGCGGCAACTCGTGAGTCCCAGTTCTTTATTTTCTTGGACAACTGTAGACTTCTTTTATTACGCTGAATAATGCAGTTATTAATGGCTCATCACTTGGTTATTAGCTTATCATTTAGAAGCTTACTACTTCAGAAATTATTTTACAGCTGGACCCAAATAAAATTTTTGATGTCTTCTTCAATCTTCAGATTTGGTTCCTTGTTCAAACTGCAAATATTTTCAGATTTTCTTTGCTTGTAGAAATCATTTTAGCTCTGTATTGTTATTGGAGTTCAAATTTTGTTTTTTGTGTAATGATTTATTTTCCATATATATTACCCAAGTAGACATTGTATTCATGAGTTCCAATTATTTGACAGGAGCTACTGAATTGGAGCCATCATGGGCTGAGGTTTGTTAATACTTTATTATTTGGATGTGCTTTTTACTCCATGGTTAGCATTCATATATGAAATACTAAGCCCTTGCTATTTCACGTTTACTTTTCTGTCATCATAGAAGTGGATATAAATGTTTATCCAGTGCTTTTTTATACCACAAAGTTATAATTGGGCATTGTTTGACAAGTACTTACAAAAATTGGCTTCCCAACTCTTGATTTTTTAAAATTATTTTAAACTATAATATTTGTATTTAATTATTTATTATTTTTATAGATTGTTGTTGGGCAATTGTATCTGCTGCCACTATTGAATCAGTCTGTAATATATAGAATCGACCTACAGAATTATTCAGTGTGTTTGGTTTGAGTTTTCTGGATTAAGTTTTTTGAAAACTGAGTTTTTTGGTTTTCGTATTCTGTTGGTTTTAGTGAATATTTTTTAAATTTTAAATATTTTTTTTTTTTACTTTTTTTGATGCACCTTAGTTAGATGTATCTAAACAGTAAAAAAATTGTGAAAAAATATTTTAAAAAATTAATAAATACATAAAAATACAAAAAACGTACTGAATTCTTGTATTTTTTTTTTATATTTTTAGTATTTCGTGAATTTTTAAAAGATTTTTTTTACAATTTTTTTACTTTTAGGTGTATTTATGTTAGGTGCGTCTAAAAAGTAAAAAAATTGTTTAAAATATTAAAAAAATTCAATAAAAACAAAAAAACACGAAAAATAAGAATGTAGAATTTTCTGAAAAGTGTTTTCTGAAAAAGAAAAACAAGCAAGCTGATTGCAATTATCAATACAAGAGTTAGTAAATTGTGTGAAACCAGAGGAGAAAAGTTGCTATACGTGTTCCATAAACAAGGGCTACAAGTACGCCATGCAATTTGGAATAGGAATGGAGGCAGATGGTCCTTATATAGTGAAAAAACAACCCTGCTGTGAGAAGCCCAGCCATATGATAATTTCTACGTAGTTGCTATATAAATTTTTTTTAATGAAAAACATTAATTTTCATTCTAAATAATATTATTGAATTTTTAATTTTTTGTATGTGTGTAATATGTAGTGGGCTTTGAAGATTGAAAATTTCAAAGAGATGGCTAACGGAGATGAGATTGGACTTATGGAGGCTGTTAAGAATCAACCTGTGGGTGCAACACTTCATATCACCCATGAATTATTGGAATACAAAGAGGTTTGAAAACAAATTTAATGATGTATTGTTTTATTAGTTTAATTGTTGTCTCTCTATATAATGTTCTTATGTTATATTGCTTTTTTAATTATTTTATTTTATGATTATGATTAGGGCATATATGAAGGACCACCATGTGATTCAAAGGTAAAAAGTTGTTCAGTTGGGGAAGTGATGATGAGACTAAGAAAATTTTCTGATGGATCAAGAACTCATGGGTCGTCAGTTGGGGAATCAATGGATTTGCAAAAGTTGTTCGGAACTCTAGCTTTTCAAAAGGCAGTGCACCTGTTATGTTTAGAGCATCATACCCTATTCTGTTTTGAACTAAAAAGCCAAGTAACCAAGTAAATGGCATAATCTTCTCTTGTTTGGTTACTTGGTTTTTCAGTTCAAAATAGAATAGGGTATGATGCTCTAAACAGAACAGGTGCACTGCCTTTTGGAAGGCTAGAGTTCCGAACAACTTTTGCATATCCATTGATTCCCCAACTGACGACCCATGAGTTCTTGATCCACCAGAAAATTTTCTTAGTCTCATCATCACTTCCCCAACTGAACAACTTTTTACCTTTGAATCACATGGTGGTCATAATCATATATGCCCTAATCATAATCATAAAATAAAATAATTAAAAAAGCAATATAACATAAGAACATTATATAGAGAGACAACAATTAAACTAATAAAACAATACATCATTAAATTTGTTTTCAAACCTCTTTGTATTCCAGTAATTCATGGGTGATATGAAGTGTTGCACCCACAGGTTGATTCTTAACAGCCTCCATAAGTCCAATCTCATCTCCGTTAGGCATCTCTTTGAAATTTTCAATCTTCAAAGCCCACTACATATTACACACATACAAAAAATTAAAAATTCAATAATATTATTTAGAATAAAAATTAATGTTTTTCATTAAAAAAAATTATATAGCAACTACGTAGAAATTATCATATGGCTGGGCTTCTCACAGCAGGGTTGTTTTTTCACTATATAAGGACAATCTGCCTCCATTCCTATTCCAAATTGCATGGCGTACTTGTAACCCTTGTTTATGGAACAGTTATAGCAACTTTCCTCCTCTGGTTTCACACAATTTAGTAACTATTGTACTGATAATTGCAATAATTCTGTAGGTCGATTCTATATATTATAGACTGATTAGTGGCAGTAGATATCGTTGCCCAACAACAATCTATAAAAATAATAAATAATTAAATACAAATATTATAGTTTAAAATTATTTTAAAAAATCAAGAGTTGATATTTAATATTCTTACTGCAACCAGCTTGCTTTTGAACTTTGTTTAAAATTTCTTCTTCCATCCAATTCACATGGATACTAGGAGAATATGTACCCTATAAAAAAAAAAATAAAAAAATTATGACATACTTCTGTTAACATAATCAATCATATAAAACTTCAACCAATAAGCACTTTATTTAAACTAAAAAATTAACATGATTTTGGTTGCTAAAGTATGCACATGGTGTCACTCTAATCCCTAAATGTGTATAAAAATGCTCTCCATATCAAAAGTTGTTCGAATTCATCATTATATTTAAGGGTATTTTTGGAACAAATATTACAATTAAAAAAATGAAAAGAATTAAAAAACGTTTGGTCACTAAAATTTGCCCTCAGTGTCATTCTAGTTTCATATTTATCAATTTAGTCCCCATATAATACTGTGTATTAAATGGTTACTATATTTGGCATTTGGGATGTTTTTGTCGGGCTCAATGGGGTGATCTTTTTGAGTTGTGACATATAAATCATAGAAAAAGAACGAAATCTTTATTGATAAGAATTGAGGTAAATTTTTATATAAAAACCAAATCAAAAAAGATGAAACGGGGAGTACTATAAGCATCAAAGCAAGAACCTTCTTATCCCAATTAGGTTAGTACAAAAAGGCAAGCCCAATCATTTGTAGCACAATCTACCGGCATTGGTTAAAAAGAATTCAACTAACATGGAACTAAGAAAAAAGGGGAAAGCTCTCAACCCACCACGGTACAACTCTAAACAAACCTAAAGTTCAGCAACCACATCGAAACAGAGCCATCCAAGAACGAAACAGAACCATCCAAGAGCATCGAAAGGTTAAGGGTCCAACCTAAGAGAACCCTTTGACCATTATTTTGTTGCAATCACCTTATGTTCGAAACATGTAGTAAATGTCTTGGAAGGATTTTATGAGGCATTAATTTGGATATCTAATATTTGTACTTCATGGATATAACCTTAAATTTAGAAAGTGTTATGTGATTGAATTCATGTATGCTTGTATGTTTGGGCTGTGCGTTGTGAGGCTAGGATATTTTTTTGAACAGGCTGTTTTGCTTAGCAAAGCAACAACAGACATGGCTTTTTTGATGAAAGCTAGTAATGAAAATAAGTTTCATTCTTATAGGTGAGGAATCGGCAAAATATAAAGGTAGCGTTTGGTTGTGTTTTCAAATTGTAATTCCAATCAAAAAAATTTTAAACTTATAATCAAACACACAATTCAGAACTTAATTCAAAAATTATTTTCAAAACTTATAACCAAATAAACAACTTAAAACCAGCGGCAGAGGGACATAGGGGCGAGGGGAGCCATGTGCCCCCCTGACTTTTCAAATGTTTTTTTTTTTTGGTGTCTTAGCTTACACACAGTCTTGCCCCTCCTATACACAACACTCCCAATTTTACCCAAACACACTAACACATGCACCCACATTTTGTTTTGTTTTTATTTTTTGTTTTTAGTCCCAATACCAACAAAACACTGGCACATAACTTTTTTTGGGTGGAGTGCACATAACTCCAATTACGGCAAGGCTAAAACCCTAAAACCCTAAAAGCGTGTGAAATTCTTTCTGTTTTTATTTATTTATTCACAGTACTTATTAAGTGTCTTCATATTTTCTGTCTTCTTTGTCTCCCTTTGTTGCTTTGCAATTTACCGACTCGCAATTTACCAGATTAGGATCACACACAACATAGATTTGGGACCACACTGCAACCTTGGTATCTTCTCTTCATTGTTTACAGATAACTTTATTTATTAATTTTTACTTTTAAATAAAAATTATGAGTATTAATTTATAGTTATTTATTATTTTTTGCAATTTTATTTGTTATTATTTATGTTAAAATAAGAGATTTTGATATGCTAAAATTATTAATTTTAATTGGTGGTGATTTATATTAAAATTAGGGATTTTGGTTTGTTGTTGTTTGTGCTGAAATTAGGGATTTGATTTGTGCTAAAATTAAAAATATGAATTTGTAGTTATTAATACTTAATGATCAACTTGATACATATATTATCGATATGCTATCCAGTAGTGAGTTCTCAAGGTTGAATGAAATTGCCGATCTTGCTAAGAAAATGGTGGAGACTGGAAAAGACAAAGTATATCCATTGGTGTATTTGCTCTTCACTTTAGCCTTAATCTTACCTGTTGCAATTGCTACTATTGAGAGGGTATTTTCAGCTATGAATATTGTGAAGAATCGGTTGCGGAACCGAATGGGTGATGAATGGATGAATGATAGATTGGTTGTCTACATTGAGAGAGATTTTTGATGGCATTGACAATGATACTATCATGGAAAAATTTCAAAAGATGAAAATTCGTTTGGGTCAACTGTAAAAGTTTAAAATTAAAAACTTTTTGTAATGAATATTAATTTTTTATATTTAATATTAGCTCGAAAAATTATTATTATGTTATTGTTATTGATTGGGGAAGAAAAATTTTGAGAATATAATTAATAAGTGCCCTTATATTAAATTCCTGGCGCCACCACTACTTCAAACTATTTTCAAAATTCAAAACCAAACTCTTTTCAAAACTCTATTTAAAAAAAATTCAAAAAAATTCAAAAAAATATTTTTTTATTTTATTATTTAAAATTATTTTTAAAATTATGATTTGAGTGTGGAGTTGTATTTTGAATTATGAGTTTTGAAAATAAAAAATTTGTTTAATTATGAGTTTTGAGGAGATTATTTCATTTATACCCCTATACTTTTACACGATTTTCAATGATCCCCCAGACTACTATTATTTTCACGCGTATCCCCATACTATTTAAGTTACTATTAATTTTGCCCCTGCTATCACAGTTGAAATTTGGACTCAAATTTCAAAAGAAAGATGCAAACCCACCATTTCTTACCACCACCCACCACTTCAAGCCTTTCTATTTCCTTCGTTATAACCCCGTTTTGCTTCATTTTTAAGTCGTTAGATTCAACTCGGCCTAGTTTTCATATCACATATCACACGTCTCGTTCTTTCTCTTTTTGCATGTTATCGAAGCTCCAAAAATTGATAAAAAAAAAAAAGATTTTTCTTTTCGTTTTCGACTTTTCTTCGAGCCATCTTTCGGACTTCATATGTTTCTCGATTCTTGACGGTTCTACTTCATTCTTTCGCCACTCTTCATTTCATTTCTACTTCGCCCTACACTACCTCACTTTCTCACTTCATCGTGTAATGGGCGATTTTGGTATGCCGAAAGTTGTCCGAAAACTAAGGCCAAGTTTGGCTAAACTAAAAAAGTGCACTTATTTCATCTTTTTATCTTTTTTAGGTCACATCAATCAACATCTCCTCTCTACTTTTTCTACACATAATACAAGAAAAGTCAAAAAGTGCACTTATTTAGTCTTCCCAAACTTGGCCTAATTTTGAAAATTTCAAAACATTCATCTTTTGTTTCTTTCTCCTCTCTCTTCCTCATTCTCATTCTTCTTCTTCTTCTTCTTCTTCTTCACTTATAACATGATGTGGAACATGGCTCTAGGTGGTAACAGAACTGGTGATAGTAGTGGTGGCGGTGAAGTTGGTGGTTCGGTGGCGGGTAGTGATCTTCTTCTTCTTCTTCAATTATCCATTTAAGCTTTTTCTTTATTTTTGGTGAGAAAGATGAAAGAAAACACAATTCAATAATCATAATATCATATTTTCTACCACAAAGAGATCTAGAGAGAGTGAGATAGCGGTTATTGCTATGTTGGTTGCAGAGGAGTATAAGAGGAAGGTGAAGAAATCAAAGACAAAATGAAAATGGGTTTGAAAGTGATCAAGCGATCAACTTATTTTCTGTTGTATCTGTCTTGGTTCATAATCGGAGGAGGCTACATGATGATGATAGATCTTCTTGGATCATGATAACGATGAAGAATTTTGAGAAAGAAGAGAAGAAGAAGAAAATCATGGAGCTATTCAATTTCAACAGGGTTGTTATGGAAATAGATTATTGATATGTATGTGTATATATATATAAAGATGATATATATTTCTTCATCACCTTCATAACTTCACCAACATCATCACCCGAACCGCCAACTTCACCGCCACCAAACTTCATTACAGCCACCATGATCATTACCATCACCACCACCACCACCACCACCTTACAACACCAAACCCACCTTTTTTTCACAACCAAGTTCCATTACCGCCACCATGAGCATTACCATCATTGCCACCTTACAACACCAAACCTACCGCCATCACCGGATCGCCACTACCACCATTACCAGCTCCATTACCACCTAGAATTATGTTCCACACAAGGTTCTGAAAAGCGGTTGCGGTCGCCGTAACGGTGGCGGTGACGCCGTTGCGGTTGCGGGGTGTAAAGGCCGTAGTATAACGGTTGCGGTAACCGGAACCGTGAATTTTTTTATTTTTCGCACAATTTGAAAAAAACTTACCGATACGCATATTTTTTTTCCATGATCATATTTATTGGGTTAAAAATAAATATTGATCAATTTTTGTAAATTTTTAAGTATGATCCAATATATTTCATATTTTTAAATCACTATAAACTGAGTTTTTTACATTTTATTTTAATAATTAATGACTTTATATTATACAAAAAATCAATCACTAACTATTATATATAAGATAAACAATGACAAAAGTAAGAGAATAAATAAGAGCCTAAATATATATATATACATATTTTAACCAAGCCAAATAAATAATGACCACACTTATTATTATTATTATTTTCAAACAATATATAGATAGACACACACACAAACAAAATGGTTTAGTGATAGCAGCTGAATGGAATAGCATAGGTCTTACAGTTTCAACAAATCAATAACATGTTATTCATCTTCCCTCTTCTCTCTCTCTATCTCTTGTTCCTCCATTTTCTCTCTTTATCTTCCCTCTTCTCTGTATCCCTCTTCCCACATTTTCAGCTTTTTTTGTGTGCTTTTTCGAAAGAAACAGTTTGGAACCGTTACGTAACGGTGCGTAACAGGCCGTTACGGCTGTTACGGCACCGTTACGACCGCTACGGCAGCCGTTACGGCCAACACACCTGTGAATCTCAATCACACTGCAAAAGCGGCCGTAACGGGTGGCGGTAACCGCCAAAACCATTACGTAACGGCGTTACGTAACGGTTGCGGCCGCTTTTTAAAACCTTGGTTCCACATCATGTTACAAGTGCAGAAGAAGAAGAAGAAGAAGAAGAAGAATAAGGAAGATGAAGAAGAAAGAAACAAAAGATGAATGTTTTGAAATTTTCAAAATTAGTTTTTGGACAACTTTCGGCATACCAAAATCGCCCATTACACAATGAAGTGAGAAAGCGAGGTAGTTTAGGGCGAAGTAGGAAATGAGGTGAAGAGAATGGCGAAAGAATGAAGTAGAACCGTCAAGAATCGAGAAAGATATGAAGTCTGAAAGATGGCTCGAAGAAAAGTCGAAAACGACAAGAAAAATCTTATTATTTTTTTTTATCACTTTTTGGAGCTCCGATAGCATGCAAAAAGAGGAAGAACGAGACGTGTGAGATGTGATACGAAAACTAGACCGTTAGTTGAATCCAACGACGTAAAAATGAGATGAAACGGAGTTATGTCGAAGGAGATAGAAGGGGTTGAAGTGGTGGTTGGTGGTGGTGGTTTGCTGGTAAGAAAGGGTGGGTCTGCATATTTCTTTTTAAATTTGGGGCCAAAATGTAATTTTTTTAAAACTTTTTCCGTTTCAAATATGACGGCAGGGGCAAAATTGATAGTAACTTAAATAGTATGGGGGGTCATTGAAAATTGTGTAAATGTATAAGGGTATAAATGAAATAATCTCAGTTTTGAGTTGTATTTTGAGTTTTGAGATGTATTTTGAAATTTTTTGGATTTATTTTTTTTAAATATTTAAAAAATTTCTTAATTTTTTTAAGGATAAATTGTGGTTGAAGAAAACTCATTAAGAAATTTTTAATTCTAATTTTTTGTCTTTTCAAATTCATAAACATAAAGGGAAAATTATAAACACTAGAACAAGAGTTGAGTTTTTGAATGGGTTAATATCAGAAATAACCGGTTGAAAAGGTGTCTAAGCCATTGCCTTGAAAATTTGTCCTGCATTACAAATATTTCATGCCTGCTGTTTTATATATGTTTCGGTGAGTTTCTTTTTCATGTTTTCTTGACATCATAAAATTGCTGACACTAACATCTGATTATTATTTGCAAAATCAGCAGGATAACTTCAGGACTACTGGTGTAAACTGCTATCCGACAAAATTCTGAATTGTGTTTCATGTTATGTTCTTTACTTGGAGCATGGCATTTAGGGATGTTAATCATAAATCATTATTTGCTTCATAGAACTTGTTTAGATTTCTTTTGTTAAGCATCTTCATGGCATTCTTTACTTGGCATTTAGGGATTTTAATAGTCTTATTTCTTCCTAGAACTCATTTAGTTGGATCCTTTTGTGTTCCTTGAGTTGGTAATTCATTGCTTTTTTTAAACATATTGCTTATGTATTTGGCTTGTCTTAGAATCTTCTAGGTTATTGCTTCAAGTAAAAGATGGAGAAGGAGGCAGTTGGGTCCCCTCCTTTACCACCACCACCTCACCCTTGCAAGCACCTAAGTGCTGCCACCCATGCCACTAGGCCACAAGGAAGGCCATTGGCTTTCCCCTTTATTGTGTTTCTCAAAATTATCTTCCGCTAGAGGTACACAAAATTATTTTTTCTTGATTGTGTTTCTCAATCCCCACCCCCCGGCCCTCCTTTTTTCTTTAACTCTCTTCCGCTACTCCCTTTCCTTCTGTACGAGATTTTGATGTTGTTTTTGTCTTGGTATTCCAGCTTTTTACCCTAATATCTCTTCAACGTTATACGAAGTATCTCATTAAACCAAACTAAAGTAGCTCATTACAGCCACATAACTTGGGTTAATTTTCCATTTAGCTGTGACCAAAGCATTTGCAATACTGCAGAATACAAAATTTCACCCAATTAGATATAACTCTGTAACAAAAAGATTGAGATATAGATAGTACTTATAAGACGGCAATCTACAGGTTGAAGTTTGTGCTTAAACATCATGAGGAAGTAGTAAACTATAGATAGGTATCCAACAGACCGTGGATTTTAAAATTAGCATTTTGAAATTAATTTGTAAATAATTTGACAAAGACACTAAAACTATTTGAAAACCAACTAAATACAAAAATCTGCAAAGCTTTGAGAGAATTCAAAGAAATCAGTTTTTGTTGGTGGAATTTGTTAAAGCTTGTTAAACCTTCTGAAATTATGATTGGAATTTTTCTTGATGATGTTAAAATAATAGCTTTTTGTAGGGACTGCTTATTTCAAGGTTCCATGTCTTCTATTGTGATATATATTTTGTATTGTAATGAACTAATTTTAGTTGCCATAATATTTTTTTATTTTTAAATATTTTTGGCTCTGGGGTTCATATATTCATATATTTTTTCCCTGTCATTTTGTTCAGTAGAGTTACTTTAGATTGCTAGAATAGGTGAATGCTGCTATTGACCTGACTAATGGGTAATTTATGATTAATTTTTTTGGGTATGAATAAACATAGGAAATACTTAAGTGGTAAGCAGATGAAAAGATGCAAAGACTTTACTGAACTTGAGTAAGACTCTTTTCGTTTGTTTTCATTTTTTCTTGTGGGCATCGGGCACACACGTAAACTTGTAGGCTTATATGTGTGCTTATATTGATCATTGGCAACATAACTAGACGACCTACAATTACAGATATTCTTCACCTGTGCTCGAAAAAACTGTACATCTCATGTTAGTCTTCTACAATCGATGTTTTACTGCCTGGGATGCTTGATTGTATTTCCATGGAATTTCTTTTTGTATTTTGGCACCGGTGTTTATAGTAGCGAAAAGAGTGGGAAGGGAAAAACCCTTTTTTCTGTTGTTCCTTTGTATTTAAACCTTTTTGTGTTTTGCAAATATGGCGGATGGATCACAGCATCCATCAATTTCCCAGAAGATACATGGGCAATCTTATTTCTTATCTTGAATTTCTCCTAACTTGCGCACCAGGAATACTGGTTTACACAATATGACTGATGCATATGTAAATGGAGTTCAGCAGAGTCCTCTGCCACCAACATTCCAAGGCACTGGCCTGGAATTTGCATCACCACTATCCTCTGTTTTTGTACAAGCTCCCGCAGAAAAAGGTTTTCGTAGTTTTATGATAGACTTCCTCATGGGAGGAGTTTCTGCTGCTGTATCCAAGACTGCTGCTGCTCCGATAGAGTGCGTTAAGCTATTGATTCAGAATCAGGATGAGATGATCAAAGCTGGTCGGCTATCTGAACCATACAAAGGAATTTCTGACTGCTTTGCCCGAACAATTAAGGATGAAGGCATTATTGCTTTGTGGAGAAGCAACACTACCAATGTTATCAGATATTTCCCAACCCAGGTTAGCCTATCTTTTGTTTATATTTGTTAATCTTGCCATTTCTTTTGTTTTAAAATAATTTTGTCCGAACAATGTTACTTTTGATATTTCCCCAAGTATTTAGGGATTACATATTAGTTCTATAGTACCAGAATACCTGTTTGAGACTTCATTTCATGTTATGTGTGCTTGAGCTTATATACTACAGTTTATATTTGCCTTTTTGGTGAGAAAAATAAATATGACATTGTTTTAATTATGTAATTGGCAATGTAATGTTGTGAGTGGTTTGTCGAATATGGCAATAGATACTACTAGTATAATTATTTTTGGATTGTGGCTTTGAGATATTTTTATTTTATTTTTTTGAGTAAGGTTTGAGATTATGATACATTTATATGGTCTATAACTGTTGTTGCTTATGATAACAGCAAGTGATCAAAGTTACACAAGTTGGTATTTGACTTGTCAGTTAGAGATGTTCTATTGTTTTGTGGTACAAGGTGGTTAAAAATTGTGATTAGCTTAATGCATGGTTGGCATATGGATATGTAAATTTGAGCCATTTGTGTTTTTAGTTAAATTCTCAAGCTGCCATTAAATTCTCTTTTTTTTTTTTTTTTGGAGGAATTAGTTAAAAAAAAAAAAGTGGCATTTTTGAAAAAACACTACTAAATGACGTCATTATGACGTCATACATTAGTTTGTGATGGAAGGTAAAACGGACGTCAAAGATTTTGCGGCGTTTTAAAAAAACGCCGTCTAATATTTTTAGCGACGTTTTTCAAACGTTGTAAAGCTATTGCGGCAGCCGTATCAGCAACGAAAATATTAAACGTCGATATAACTTTTTACGGCGTTTAAAAACGCCGCTAAAACTCAAATTTCCTATAGTGTCGAGTGATTTTTTTTGTGTGGTTATAGGATCTGCAAGGACATCAGTGAGTACTGAACAAAGGACTGGAGGTGCTGCTGGCAGTGGAAACAACAAGGTAATTGCTTACGCTTTGTTGTTATTTTTTTATTTTTTATTTTATTTTTCTGTTTTTAGTCATTAGTTTTGTATTTGGGAATCTAAAAAGTTCATAAATTTTGGATTTTTTTTACTACCTTATGGGGTGAATTAGGCTGTCTTGAAATTGTATTTGTCATCCCTATAGCGATTACACGTGTAAACAAAATTGGCAAGAAAATGTGGTCATTCTAAATAAACACAGCTTGTCTCTGATTAATTTTTATTTTTATTTTTAAGGTTTCTCATGAACTTAGCTAAACCAGTGTATTAGGCCTGATTGCAAGAGGATGATTGTTATCCTTGGTTCTCTTAATGTGAGGATTTTTTTTTTATAATTTTTTTTATTTCTGACTACATTTTCTTAGCAATCAAATGGGGAAACTATTTAGCATCCTAAGGCAAAGACTTGTGCCCTAACTCGATTTTTATTGGTTTGAGTAGTGAGACCCACCACTACTGAGACCACCAATGCTCTAAGACCACCAAATAGTCTCTCAATCCAATGGAGCAAGGCTGACATATTAGAGGCCTTTTTTATGAGTTCTCAATGGATTATGGTTGTCTTTATTAGGGCATATTTACTATCGTTTTGGAGTTTTCTATCTTTCACTGGCCTTTTGTGTGGGTGTGGAGACAAGTATTTTGTAACATTAGCTAACGGTTTAGTTTCTTATTCAGGAAGCTGGAACCTTCATTTAATGAACAACAAATGTGTTGGCGTGAAGAGGAGAATAAAATCTTGTCATATTGTTCATCATATGTGTGGTACAAAAATGTACAAAATGATTGGTCTATAAATTAGTTTTATATTCTTAAAATAAAATTTCAAATTTGTTTGACATATAAATTAATTTGTTTAAAAATAACACTCTACGGCATATAAAATTATGTCATGAAAAGTGTAATGATTTATGACATGTAAGAAAATGCCGTAAAAGATTATATATGTCATAAATATATTAAAAATGGCATTCTACGGCATACAAAATTATGTCATGAAAAGTGATGATTTATGACATGTAAGAAAATGTCGTAAAATATTATATATGGCATACAAAGTGTGCAATAAATATATTAAAAATAATTTTCTACGACATGTAAAATTATGCCATGGAAAGTATGATGATTTATGGCATGACAAAAATGTCTTAAAAAATTATATACGACATACAAAGCATGTCATTAATATTTAATTTATTACTTTTTACAACTTTACCTACATGCTTGATTAAGGCCGAAATGTACATCATTGAGGCCGTTAATTAGAATCTCTTAACTTCTCTTGCTGGTCAAACCGTATAATTTATGTGTTGAATGTCAAGCAGGTTGTACATCATCGGAGCATAAAATGGGCAAAAAGACCAAATTTGGACAGAGTTGACTTTTTCTAGAAAAGTCAAACTGATGTTTTAAACTTGTTTGGAAATAAGTAGAAGTATAAAAAGAAAAGAGAAAGGCTTTTCTAGGTCTGAAACTGTTTTAACCTAAAGAGGGAGGCTAGGGTTTGGAAAGGAGAAGGAAAGCAAAAGCTCCAAGATGTCTTCCATGGTGGTTTCTTCTCCATCTTCCTCCTTCCACTCCTCCATGAGTGGCTAGTCGTCTTTTCTAGGGTTTTGAAGAAACCCTAGCCATGTAATAGGTTTTTCTTATTGATTTTATATTATGTAAAGGTTTGAACCATTGTATGGTGTTTTAGAAATTCTTTATATATAATTTTCATTATTCTTTTGAATATTTGACTTTCTGTGATTGTTAAATGTTATCTATATAATTGTTTTCTTTTCCTTCACATTCAAGGTATGGGACGAACCATGCTACGAGGAACGAGTCGTATCACTACTCTAGTTTAGAGTGAACGATTCGTATTACTTGAGATGGTTCGTGCTCGTACATTGAATGTGATAATCTTCTTGTTAACTGTTTCGAACTTGTAGTTGCGAAACATTAATCCGTTCAAACCATAGCATAATTGATTTCAATTAGAAACCCTAATTATGTGGTTAGTGGTGAATTCTCTACCCTAGGATTTTTCCCAAATTCAGTAAACCCAATTTCATTTATAATTGATAATTTAATTCCTTAGTTTAATTTATTCGTTTTTAAATTAGGTTATAAACATTCAATCTTTTTATCAAAATTAATTTAGGAATTTAATAATTAAATTAGTTTAATTTCACAATAGTCCCTGTGGATCGATACCTGGACTTGCCATTATTCTAATAGAATTTGGTATAGTTTAGTGATTATATTTTGGTGTGTTCAACGACCCATCAAATTTTGGCGCCGTTGCCGGGGACTTCTGGCGAAATTAGTTAATTTAAAATTATATTCTTATTTTAATTTTTAGTTTAGGATTTTATGCTTTTGGTGTTGCTAAGTGTGCAGAGTGTTTGAAATTGGAGCTATCATTGAAGTGCAAGCGGAGCACAGCCGAGCTAAAAAAAAAAAAAAACGCAGTACTAAAGTGAGTAAACAGAAGCAAACACTCACAAGCAAAGTACCAAAGTGCTAAAACGAAAGTCAAATCTCAATTGGGGATTGGAGACAACGTCTACACGTCAAGCATCCGCAAGACGAGTAAAGCGTTTTCGTTAAACCACTGTGAGTATTTCTTCCTTTGGTGTTTTGCTTTCATACTTAGTGCACAAAGTCGGAACTTGTTGTGTGTTTGGGTAGTGTATGCACGGGCGTTGTTCTTGTCGCCCTGAATTGTGGAATTTGGACCTTGAACTAGAAAGGACCCTTAGGAGACTTAGGACCTCTGCCCGTATTCCTAGGCTTGAATATTCATACATTGAGCCATTAGAGATGGCAGATCCTAATGTCCCGAATGTGCCCAACCGGACACTTAAGGATTATTTTACACCCACTGCATATACATCACCGTCATGCATCCAATTACCTAACACCACTGCTGCTCATTATGAGATTAAGTCCAGCACTATACAAATGCTCCCATCATTCCATGGACTAACTCATGATGACCCTTATAAGCATTTGAATGAATTTCTGGAAATTTGCTCGACAGTGAGGATCCAGAATTTCACAAATGAGGCCTTAATGTTGCGATTGTTTCCATTCTCGTTAAAGGATAAAGCCAAACACTGGCTAAATTCTTTACCTGCTAATTCAATCACAACTTGGGACCAATTACAGCAACGGTTCTTGGAGAAGTACTTTCCCATAGGCAAAACCAACCAACTTAGGCGAGCCATCACAAACTTTGCTCAAATGGATGGCGAGCAATTCCATGAGACTTGGGAAAGACTTAGAGACCTTCTCCAACAGTGTCCCCACCACCAAGTGCCTGATTGGCAACTTGTTCAAACATTCTATTATGGCTTAACTGAGCCACACCGCCAAATGGTGGATTCGTCCTGTGGTGGGACATTTATGTCTAAAAATGATGCTGATGCATGGCAATTGTTTGAGAACTTAAGTGATAATTCCCTTCACCATGCCTCCGCAGCCCGGCAAGTCCGGCAACCCGTAGTTGGAGCCCCAAAAAGAGGGGGCATTTATGAGGTCGGACAAAACCTAGAGTTAGCCCAACAAGTAGAGGCATTGTCCCGCAAGATGGACCAATTATTAGCTATGGGACATGCCCCTACCCAGCAAGATCAGCCTCAATTTCACGAGGCATGTGTTATTTGTGCGAGCCCTGCTCATGACTTGAGTGAGTGCCCTTCGGCATCACAACTTCCGGAGTTAGTCCGAGAGCATGTGAATACGGCTCAAGGATTCTCCAACCCGAGTAATGATCCATACTCCAACACATATAATCCGGGATGGAGAAATCACCCTAATTTCTCATGGAGACCCCCTTCACAAGGCACTTCTTATAATCCTCCACCACCAAGGCAGAATTTCAATAATTTTGCCAATCAATCATCCTACCAACCACCGCAACCTTATCGACCCCCACAACCGTACCGACAACCACAACCCCCGCCTGTTCCTCAGGGCAACTCCGCCTTTGAGACTCAGGTGTTGGAAGTTCTCTCAGAACTTAAGGGGTTAGCACCGATAGTTCACTCCCACACTCACTCTATTGCCAAAATAGAGACTCAATTGGGTCAAATGGCTAACCACATGAATCGGAGAGATGAGGGAAAATTACTAAGTCAAACTGTGGCCAACCCTAAGGGACAATACAGGGCAGAGAGTTCGGGTGGGAATGGTAAGCAACATGAGCAAGTGCAGGCGGTGTTTGCTTTGAGAAGTGGTAGGGAGTTAGAGCCCCAGTCAGTTGCGTCTGATGCAACTAGAGTTAGGAAGGGTGACCACGGTGGTTCACCTAGTGAGAGCAAGGGTGAGGGGGAAATACTTAAGAGGGATGACTTAGTCCCTAGCACTTCATTTGAGCCCAAGGCACCATATGTGCCTAAGGCACCCTTTCCCCAGTGCCTCGATGCACCGTCCCCTTTTAATAAGAAGGCGGCATCTATGGAGGCAATGATGGATGTCTTTAAACAGGTAAAAATCAACCTCCCCCTATTGGAGGCGATTAAGCAAGTACCATCATATGCCAAATTTCTGAAGGACCTTTGTACGCAAAAGCGTAAATCTAGGACACATGTGTCCCAAAAGGTCCTACTCACGGAGCAAGTAAGCTCCATCTTGTTGAATGACACACCTCCTAAGCTTAAGGACCCGGGTGCCCCAACCATTGCATGCATTATAGGGGACCATTTCATTGATAGGGCCTTATTAGATTTAGGGGCGAGTGTCAATTTATTGCCGTACTCTGTGTACGAGAAATTTGGGCTTGGCGAGTTGAAGCCCACTACTGTCACTCTTCAATTGGCTGACCGGTCCCTCAGAGTGCCACGTGGCATGATTGAGGATGTGCTAGTTAAGGTTGATAGGTTCTACTTCCCTGTTGACTTTTTGGTGTTAGATATGGAACCGGTAGCCAGTTCTAAGAAACAAATCCTAGTGATCTTAGGTCGACCTTTCTTGGCTACGGCCAATGCATGCATCAATTGTCGGACCGGGGTTATGGAAGTTTCATTTGGCAACATGCAAGTGAAACTTAATATTTTCCAAGCATCCCAACAACCTCATGAGAGAGAGGAGTGCTTATTAGTGGATGTTGTGGATGAGATTGTGGAGGAGGCTTTGCCCTCCATTCTTGTAGAGGACCCTTTAGAGGCTTGTCTAGCTCATTTTGGATTTGAAAATTTTGATATAGATGGGTCAGTTGAGGAGGTGAATGTCTTGCTTAATTCTTCTTCTACACCGGATTTTCCTCCATGGAAAGCCTGGTTTAAGTCACTTCCTCCTCTGTCAAGAGAGCCTGCCATACCATCTTTGGTCACACCACTTACACTTGAGTTGAAGCCACTCCCGGCTACACTCAAGTATGCATTTTTAGGGCCCCAAGATACTTTACCGGTCATCAATGCATCTGACTTGACTGTAGAGCAGGAAAGTCAGTTAATGAGTGTTCTCGTGGCACATCGGAGTGCTATAGGGTGGTCAGTGGCTGATTTCAAAGGGATAGATCCCTCCGTGTGCATGCATTATATACACCTAGTGGAGGACATCAAACCTTCTCGTGAAATGCAACGGAGACTGAATCCTAACATGAAAGCGGTAGCGAAGAAGGAGGTTTTGAAATTGTTGGATGCGGGTATCATATACCCCATCTCAGATAGCAAGTGGGTGAGTCTCACACAAGTGGTGCCCAAGAAATCGGGCATCACCGTTGTTGAGAATGAGGGAGGAGAGTTAGTCCCCACACGAACCACTACTGGGTGGCGAGTGTGCATTGATTATAGGAGACTAAATTCCTCAACTAGGAAGGATCATTTTCCTTTACCCAGGGGTTTGATGGACCCATTTTATTATGCTTGATAGATTGATTCCTTATTTTTTTTTTTCTCTTTCCCTTCTATATTATTCTGTTTTTCTTTATTCTCGTCATGTTTTATTAGCGTCTAGGAGACTTTAAATCCTCTAAAGGTGTAATTCCTTTGGTGTTTGCCGTGCCCGAACGGCATCTGACGGTCTGGTATAGCCACCTAACCGTGTTTGTAGTGAGTTCCTAGGAGACCAACTGAGACGGTGGAAACTAGAGTTCGAATGGCAAAGCCTAGAACACAAAGGTTTGGGATTTCCGAGACTAGAGTCTGGTTTAAATACCCAGGGGTGTGGAGATTGCTTCAAAACTACCTCGGCTTGAACTCTGTATGGTAGCCCCATAGGTTGAGGTAGCCTAATGCGCCTCGATTCTGGATACCGAATCAACCTAGTCTGTCACCCTGTTGAAGAATAGGGAAAGTTACAAACACAGTTAGGGAGAAAAGTAGTACCCGTGGTTTTCGCGTGAAGATTATACCTTTAGTAGGCATCCCGTTATTTTCTTACGTGTTATATTTATTTCGGATGTCAATTGAAGGTAGAAATGCTTAGTTTTGATTTTTAAAAAAAGAAAAAAAAGAAAAAAAAGGGGAGGTTTTACTTGTTCATTTTAACATACAAAAAAAAAAAAATTGTGTTATACTTGTGTTAAAAAAAAAAAAAAAAAAAATTAGTTGTTACACTTGTTCAATTTTAAAAATTTAAAAAAAAAAAAAAAAAAAGCATGAAATTCCGCATGTGCGGCGCTGTGCGCACATGGAGCCAAAAATCTCACAAAATCAAAGGGGAGCACTCTGCTTAATAAGCAGGTGCGGAGCCTTGAACTTTGACCAAGCCGCACGTGCGACTTGGGCCCCGCACGTGCGGGACGCCGACCAAAAAAAAAAAAAAAAAAAAATTGCGCGCGGGAGGGGCAAATCGCCGCAGGTGCGGCTGATTCCCCGCAGGTGCGGGAAAGAAGGCCATGTGATGGGCTGCATCCTGCTTAATAAGCAGGTGCGTGGCCACCTGCGGCCATGTGCGGAACAAATTAAAATAAAAAAAAAAAAAGTTTGGTTTGGTTTTGTTTTGTTTTGTTTTAGTTTTATTTTTATTATTTTATTTTATTTTTATTTTATTTTAAATGTATTTAAGTAAATAAATACATAAATAAATTTAAAAAAAAAAAAAAAAACAAATAATAAATATACAATTATTTTATTTATTATTATTATTTTTATATATAACAAAAAAAAAATCGTTTTCTTTATTTATTTATTTAATTTTAATTTAGTTTATTTTAATTTAGTTTATTTTTATTTCATCTATTTATTTAGTTTCAATTGTTCGTTAGTGATTCTGGTTCGTTTAATTAGTTTGTGGATTGTTTTATTTTTATTTTTAATTTTAATTTTATTTGTTTAGTTAGTGATATTATTTTCACTTTTTCTATTCTATGATGTAATTATTCCTTTAATTATTAAATAGTTTAGTTTATTTTATTTTATTTTAATTTCGTTTTCAAAAAACAAAAAAAAAAAAATAAAAAAAAAACAAAAAAAAATAAAAAAAACAAAAAAAAACAAAAAAAAAAATTCATGCTTATACCTGGATGTTCCTCTCTGCCTACCTGGATGTGCACCTACAATTCAGGTAATATTCTCTCCTTTCTCTTTACTTTTCCATTGAGGACAATGTCATATTCAAGTTGGGGGATGATAGTTATATTTTCTTTTGTGCATTTCTATCTGGCTCATAATTCATGCTTATACCTGTTTCACTTGATTACATTACTTCACTTGATGTGACTTTTTGCTAGTAGGGTGATGATATTTGCATATGTTATTGGAGAGCATAGTAGACTTGTATGAAAAGGGTTTATTGGGTAGATACTTGCATACGATGTTTGCACGAGGAGAGTTGTCTGTGTTTGTGGTTTTAGTACACTTGTCATGAGTATGCCTTAATTCACATGAACACACTATCATAGCGGTGATCTTTTTATTATAATCCCTGGTGTACATCATTGATAATAGCTAAAGTTGCAGAAAAAAATAAATGAGGAGTCAAGATTCTTTAAAAAAAAAAAAAAAAAAAAAAACCACTTGACTTGTTTGGGTTCGTAGCCTTTTTAACTCGAGTTATTAAGCCCGTAGGGGTGTCTCTACACCTAATGCCCTAAAACTGTCTGATTTGGGAGTCATTGGCCCAAAACTTGCTACATGGGTTAATTAGAAAGCTTAAGGGACTTGAACATTGCACAGTTAAGGAAAAATAAAAAGAATAACTAGTTCGGATTCGTAGCCTTTTCAACTCGAGTGATTAAGTCCGTAGGGGTGTCTCTACACCTAATGCCCTAAAACCGTCTGGTTTGGGAGTCATTGGCCCAAAACTTGCTAGATGAGTTGATTAGAAAGCTTAATGGATAAGGATATTGCACAGTCATCAAAAAAACAATACAAAAAAAAATATAAAAAAAAAAAAAAAATAAAAAAATTTGAGAATCTTGGTTGCAACAGGTTAGTTTTTCTGTATATGTTGGGTGTTATTATGAGTTACACTGGGCTATTATAGTAGATAGTTAACTAATATGGAGATTGCACTTTACACTGAGGGTACTCATGACTTGTCTACTAGCATGCACAAGTATAGGGAACTTAACTTTTGTATTAACTGAATTGTGGTTTCGACTCAATAGGTTCCTTCATGCTTGTCCACTGTGTCTTACTCATGATGTCTCAATATCACACTGTAGTGGCACATAAGTTGATTGTTAGGTGGAGTAGTGTGATCAATTGTTGTTGAAGTATATATGAATATATTAATGTTTGTGGGTATCATTTCTGGAAACCTTCACGAGACTTTACTCGTCCACTTGGGGGAACCTTGTGGTTTAAAGGCTTGTTGCATATGTTAAATGCAACCGTTGTCCCACGAAAGAGGAAATAGATAGATTTTGTTTTATTTTATTTTATTTTACTTGCTTGAGGACTGGCAAGTAGTAAGTTGGGGGATGTGATTAAGGCCGAAATGTACATCATTGAGGCCGTTAATTAGAATCTCTTAACTTCTCTTGCTGGTCAAACCGTATAATTTATGTGTGTTGAATGTCAAGCAGGTTGTACATCATCGGAGCATAAAATGGGCAAAAAGACCAAATTTGGACAGAGTTGACTTTTTCTAGAAAAGTCAAACTGATGTTTTAAACTTGTTTGGAAATAAGTAGAAGTATAAAAAGAAAAGAGAAAGGCTTTTCTAGGTCTGAAACTGTTTTAACCTAAAGAGGGAGGCTAGGGTTTGGAAAGGAGAAGGAAAGCAAAAGCTCCAAGATGTCTTCCATGGTGGTTTCTTCTCCATCTTCCTCCTTCCACTCCTCCATGAGTGGCTAGTCGTCTTTTCTAGGGTTTTGAAGAAACCCTAGCCATGTAATAGGTTTTTCTTATTGATTTTATATTATGTAAAGGTTTGAACCATTGTATGGTGTTTTAGAAATTCTTTATATATAATTTTCATTATTCTTTTGAATATTTGACTTTCTGTGATTGTTAAATGTTATCCATACAATTGTTTTCTTTTCCTTCACATTCAAGGTATGGGACGAACCATGCTACGAGGAACGAGTCGTATCACTACCCTAGTTTAGAGTGAACGATTCGTATTACTTGAGATGGTTCGTGCTCGTACATTGAATGTGATAATCTTCTTGTTAAATGCTTCGAACTTGTAGTTGCGAAACATTAATCCGTTCAAACCATAGCATAATTGATTTCAATTAGAAACCCTAATTATGTGGTTAGTGGTGAATTCTCTACCCTAGGATTTTTCCCAAATTCAGTAAACCCAATTTCATTTATAATTGATAATTTAATTCCTTAGTTTAATTTATTCGTTTTTAAATTAGGTTATAAACATTCAATCTTTTTATCAAAATTAATTTAGGAATTTAATAGTTAAATTAGTTTAATTTCACAATAGTCCCTGTGGATCGATACCTGGACTTGCCATTATTCTAATAGAATTTGGTATAGTTTAGTGATTATATTTTGGTGTGTTCAACGACCCATCAATAATGTAAATGACGCTTAACTTTTCACAGATGTCATATAATGGCATTTGTGTGCATGCTGTGAAAGAGTTTTTACGACATGCATTGCAAGTCGTAAAAATTTAATTTTGTTGTAGTGATGCTGGATCATGTGATGCTTGAAATTTATAACTAGCAAGTTGCTAATTTATATTGGGTTGTAGCGATGAGTGTACTAGAGTCAAGGTTGCAAGCACTGATGTACTGGTTTTGATCACAAATAAATATAACCGAACAGTTACAAGCTGTGCGCCCAATAAAAAATTGATGAACATGTGGCTGCTTTAGAAGCCACTATTTTGTGTTGGTCGCATGTTTGGGTTAATTACATGCAGTTGATTGAAGATTTTGCGAAGGTAATATGCTCATGGAATCCCAAAGACACAGATATTAAGGGGGGTGCATTAGAGTTGAATGAATCTAGAATTAGAATTTTGTAATTTTTTGGGTGGTAGTAGGGTTGTGTTGGCTAGAGGCTGAACGAGTTCTTTGTTGATCTTTATAGCTTGGATATTGACTGTTGTGTGGGATTATATATTTATTTTATGAGCAGGGCAAAATTTATGTTATCTTTTGTGGTTTGAGGTTAGAGCACTTTATCTCCTTATGATTCAAATATAGTCATAAAACTTCTATGTAATTTTGGACGAAAGTATAACCGTTAACTATTGATGTAAAATGATTATCATATTCTCAAATTCTATATATATATATTTTTGTTGTTTTCTTTCCTTTTATCTCTCATACACATAATTTATAATGTTTAACATTAATTCAATTAAATCACAATTAATTATAAATTCTTAATTATTTATTGTAATTCTTAATTTGTTTTAATCTAATTTTAATTTAATTATATTTTAGTTCAATTATTAATTAATATTATTTATTTTATATTTCTATTTAATTATATTTTAAATCAATTCTCAATTATATTTTATATTTTAGACCAATTCTTAATTATATTTTGATTTGATTTAATTTATTTTAATTAACACATTAAAATCTAATTTTAGGTTTGGAGAAAATGGGGGTAAAATTGTCTTTTTGTTGTATTAATTTCACTTTAATTTTTCAGAAAATCAAACCCACTCTAAAAAATGGAGTGTGTAATATACTTTCCGTTAGTTTGGATGAAAAATTTAACGGTAACACTTTAGTTTAAAATTACATGAAGACTTTCTGGCTATATTTGAACTATAGGGGGTAAAGTGATTTAGTCTCAAATTATAAGGGGGTAAAATGAATTTAACCTTTTATGAGCGAGAGTTGAATTCTTTAAAGTTCATCCGGGAGTTGAATTCTTTATAGTTTAAGTGACACTTGTTGTTTGTTTGTGATTGTAGGTATATGGCCTTTCTTTGAGGAGGTTTTTTGTAATAAAAATAATTTTGAAAAAAAATCAGAGAAAAATATATTCATTGATTGCATTGTCTAATTGTTTTTGGGGAAATTGCTTTTTAGGGAAGCTGTGAAGAAATAATTTCATTTTCATGGTGGTGCAAGACTCTGGCCGCACGTGCGGAAGCCCTTCACCGAACGTGCTGGAGCCCTTCGTCGCATATGTACGATCTACTGCAGGTAGAAATCTCAATTTTGCTCCCATCTATCACACCTGTGGCCAAACTTGTCGCACCTCCAGAACCCCTGCTGCACATGCGGTGACTTGTCTAGAAATCCAAAAGCCACTGCACTAAACCACACATGCAGGCCCTATGTGCGGTGATCTGCCCAAAAATCCAAAAGTCACTGCACTAAACCACACGTGCAGGCCCTACCTGCTGCACGTGTAGGAAGGCCTGGTGTTGCTCAAGGCATTTCTATACTCGTCTGTTTCGTCCTTGATAAGTTCAAATATACGAGCTCAAGTCAGGTCTAAGACTTGGGACATCACAATGTGAGTGCCTTTTCTTCATAAATTATATAAACTTAGTATCCGAGTGTTTATATTAGATATAGGTGGTGAACACATCCCACACTATTATCTTTGTCATATCCGGCAAACACGGGTACACTAGGTGAAGTAAAAGAGTTCATGTAACACAGTGTGTAATACAATGTTCTATAATTGTTTTTTTGGGTGAGTAAGTCATAAAATAAATACAAAAAATTTATACATTTACAAGGGGTATTTCCCAGGTAATAGAACAAATCTTTCATTTTTTTTTATCCCAAAGTGACTCCTACCATTAAAGATAATAGATGGAAACTTGGAGAAGATATATGAGCAGGTATACAAAAGGAAATCACATAAACTACATAAATACAACTGAAGCACATGCATAAGTAGAAATAAACACGCTAAGGCATCTACATGTTCTATAATTGTTTTGCATTCTTTAGAATGCAATTGCTATGTGAATGATATATTGATGTTTAAGTTTTGAAAAATCTAGCTTTTTAATGTATAAAATACGCTGTGTTACATATATATATTTTTATCGTCTTTGATTAAATCATTCATATATATGACATATACTAAATTTGTAAGAACATAAAATTTTAAGGTGTCTCAACCATGTTACGTCTTGCCTTTCTTTTTTTTTTTTTTTTTTTAAATAAAAAAAATCGTCGTGTCATCGTGTGTGTGTTGTGTATGTGCTACTTAGGAATGGCCTTTCTATTTCCAGACCTCAAAAGCATCTGTGGTACTTCAGCCTTTAAATCTACTAAATTTCAATGGATTTATATTACTCTCGTCTCAAATCTTCCTCCTTTCGAAATAGGAATGTCTTATCTTTAATTTCTCTTTGCAATTGTTGAATTTCATCATTCATCCTTGCTTTCTGTCTCACTGTAGCACTGTTAGCTATCTCCCTGGCAACCCATTTGTGAATATTCTTCTCAACTGAGAAGCATTCCATAATATCAACAATATTCATTTGTTTCATCTAATTCTCCATTCTCGACTCAAGTACTCTTAATATTCAGATCTGGTTTCATATTCTTCTTGTTTGACAATTACCATATCTCTAGATTATCATTCACTTATATCCTATTTTTTTGCTTTTTCATAGTTCAAGAAATTTACACTGGTAGAGATTTGGCAAGGGAAATATGAAAGGTAGGTGAAATGTGTTACATTTCACACACATTTTCTTTTTTTCTTTCTAAATTTATTCCCAAATTCATGAATAAAACACAATTTTAGAGATTTCTAATTTGAATTCTCAATAGAGAAAAGCTCATGCAATACAACAACCACCTTCAGAGCATCATTCTTGGCTTGCATTTTAGGAAATACAACTTCAAAATTCGATAAACTCACTTGTAAAATGGTTGCATAGAAGCGCTCTCATTTTTACGTTCTTTTTTTTTTTTTTTTTTTCCCATCCAGTAATGCTATAATGTTCCATTTAAGTCTGGACTTCTGAGAAATTACTGATAGATGAAATTCTCTCAGCATCCAGGGTGTGAAGATTTTTGCCAATACATCAGTAGTCCGATTGTGAAGCTTTCAAAACCTTTAAATCAGGATTCTGAGCATTCAATTCTAGTAATTCAGCATTGAAACGTGACACAGGATCTTGATTTCCATGGGAATTAGCGATAGTATACATCCAATATTCATTTTATATTGCAATATATATATATATATATATTTGGGAAAATATAACTTCATTAATAATAATAAACGACCTTCAAAACAGTTACAGTACAATATATCAGTACAATATATCATTTTCAAGCAGGAAAGAAATTAAACTGAATAGCACCAAATTGCTAAAACTAAAACCACCAAATTAAAACTAGAAATTAAACTGAATATAACTTCATTAATAATAATAACCAATCAGTTATTGTAAGTTGCCTTAATGAAGATCAAGTGACAAGATTTCCACAAGCAAACAGCTGCTGCAACTTGCACAAAAACCAATTAAAAACAAAAGAACATATCTCAAAGAGAGATAACGAAAAATGCACAATTGACTAGTGAAGGAGAGTTTGTCTCCGAGGGACTTGAAATAGGCATGGATTTGTTCAACTGTCTTCTATATGTTGCTTCATTTTTCGTGTTTTATAGTCAATAACATTTTTTATGGTGTTTTTGGTTTAGATCCGACTCATTTGACTTTTGGATTCAAGTTTCTTTTACTTATACAGTTGTTTATGTCTTATTTTCCCTCATATCTCTTTGAGTTTGGCTTTGGGAAGTGTTGTGCGCGTTTGGAACATGTTGGTAGCTTGTTTTTCATATTTTTGTTGTCCAAATTTTTGTTCCTTCGCTCGCGCGAAGCTTGTACTCGAGCGGTCTTTGTGAACTTCCAGTATTTTTGCAGGTCTGCAAAACTACTGGGAGTTTGTTTTCTTTGCTCGAGCGAAACTTCTTGCGCTTAATCGATGACCTCTGTCTGCAAAACTATCGGGAGTGTATATTCTGTGCTCAAGCGAAGCTTCTTGCGCTCGAGCAGAACAACTTATTGTGTCTGGTTGCTTGAGCGACACATCTTGCGCTCGAGTGAACTGTGCGTATATCAATTCGTAAAATCACTTTTCTGTGTCACTTTTTCACCTTTCTCTAAACATTTCAAATCCTTATTTTTGCTTACTCTCTCTCTAAAACTCACCTATTTTCCTCAAATACACCTAGTCCCGTCGATTTTTGCCTCCTGGGTGCCTGTGTTAAAAAGATAGAGCCCAGCGATGGCTTCATTCTAATCGGAGTAAAGTTGGTTTTGGCATCTTTGGGTTTCCATCTCTCCTTCAATCATCTTCTAAGCTTGAGGTAGGGATTCTTCACACTCTTGTACGAGTTTTATTTTAGTTATTTGCTATTTCAAAAGATTATAGTGGGTTTTGGGTAAAACCTAGGATTTGAAATCAAAATGAAAAAGAGGAATTTTCAAATAGTTTCTTGGAAAAGCTTATGAGTGTGAAATTGGAGTTGATATATGTTGAAATGAGGTATTTCCTACATTGAAATTGATTTTCAAAGAGAAGGGAATTTTGTCCTACAATGTGAATGTTTGAGATTGTAAAGAGAAAATGGAATTGATGTTGGAAATTACGAAATTGAAGTAATGTTGATGATAATGGCAGAGTTGGATATGTATTATCACTCCTATCTTGAGATTTTGAAAAAATGTAACTATAACGAAATTTATTTATCTGTTTAGAGATATCTGTTTTGGGCTATCGGTAGAAGATAGCTATGAGTGTTGTAGAAATTTCATGAGAATTAGGTGAATTAAAACTAATTTTTCATCCATGTGCATTGAACATTGTTGCTCATTTAATACATTGAAAATGTATATGATTTTGAGAAAGAGGGGTGAATGTGGGAAAGAAGTGTACATCACAAAATCAAGTTAGCCTGTGTGTCTAGGGTGAAAGTCCCGAAAAACATGCATATACATGTGTGTCGATTCTTAGGGATGAAATATCTGTAAAATGGCAATAGTAGCGCTTGTATAGGCTACGTTTACATGGGTGCTGTTTGACGGTTTACCGCGGATGAAATATCCGTAAAAGATTGTACTGATTTGAGATTTCTCCCTGTTTTCTATTATAAAGGGCATGGTTTTGAAAATTGTTATATAAACCTGGCATGGCTCAACTTTTGAAAAAGATATAAATGTTTTGATATTGGCATTGCATATGCATAAAACCTTATGGTTTTGTTAAGATTTATACATTGTGTTGTAATATTTCTACTGGGTTTTGGCTCACCCTATGTAGAAAAAACAATTTTCAAGTGTTGGAAATATGCTTTCATCAAGGACCTAACTTGGAAGGACTGTGGAGTTGAAGGCTCAGTGTTATTATTTTGTACAAGCTTAGGGCTTTATTTGTATTGAGCTTAAGACTTACTTTTAATGTACCCAGACATTGACTTGGAAAGATGTAGGCCTTTATGGCATATGGCTATCTGTTTAGCTTTCATTTCTTTTCATAATCTTGTAATATATGCTATAGATTCAAGATGTACTGTTTATGAATGTATATCGCATGTGTCACATTTTGTATATCAAACTCTAATTAATGAAAGTTTATCATTTCATTTATGTTACTATGTATTAGTTGTTAGGAGGTGGATTATTTTAACTATTTCGGGGCGTTACAACTTGGTATTAGAGTGTACCAGATTTGAATACTTTGGGTACGTGAGAAGTGGTTATTATCACAATGGGTTTGTCTCGCTTGATAGAGATATTTGTATGTATGGTATGCTTATGTGATAACATACTTATGTGGTTATATGGGTATGGAATTTAATTCCTAAGATATTGATTGGGTCTATGGGTTTTTAGAATTCCTATTAGAAGAACACTTGATCACTGCTGTTTCTAATTGGAACTTTAGCAATGCTGTGGGATGGTCACTATTAAGGAGGGAAATTTGAATGTGTTTATGTGACTGTGTTTATGTGGAGTGAATTATTGTTGTCCATCGCATTAGGATGAGAGTGAGTTAGCTTCGACACATTTGTAATTGTGTTAGCTCTTTGTTATCTTCATTAGGATATTAGGATGGAAACGGGGTGGTGGTAGGCGTGGTAGGCCTAGAAGGCATGAGGTGCCTTTACTGGATGAGATTCCGATACAAGAAGAAGGGGTTGGCTAGGCCAATGTGGCCGAACCAGTTGGTTAGCAGGCCATGGGTAGGAATGGCAACATGGCGGGGAGGGGTCGAGGATCACATTTCCCGTCTCCGGTCCCGATGGTGATAATTTCCTTGTCCCCAGTCCCGATCCCCGACGGGGAATCTATTATCGTCCTCGTCCCCGCCCTCTAACGGGGATCGGGTTTCCTCGATCCCGAAAATTCCCCCAGTCAAAAAAAAAAAAAAAAAAACCAATAATACAAATCAATAAATCAACTCAGCAAATCACAAAATATCAACAGATCAACTCAACAGATGAATAACATCATACATCAATAACACATCGTCTATACTTATACAATAATCAACAAAATCATCAACATCATTGTACACAATAGATCAAAAAAAGAAAAATTAGAGAGATGGTGTCGGCGGCAAGGCAGCGACGTTGACGACAGCGAAGAGAAAGACGTCGGAGTCCGGCAAGGGAAAGGCGTCGCCATGATGTTCTTGAGAAGGGAGATCGGAAAGATCAGCAAGATGGGTGAGTTCGGTGAGATCGGAGATCAACGAGATGGGAGGAGGGAGAGGACAGTGGAGGAGCCACCATTGCGGTTGACGTCGACGCTGACGCCGTAAGGAACAACTGTAGCACAGAGAGAGAGAGTGGGGGAGAGAAGCTGAGAGGAGAGAGGCTAAGAGGTGAGTGTGAGTGAGTGAGTGAGAGATAGTGAGGAAAACAACTCAACCCTAAACATAAACATATATATTATATATATATGGGAATCTTAGGGGAATTATTCGGGGATTATTCGGGCCGAGGCCTGGGCGGGGGAAACTTATCCCCGTCCTCGGCCCGAAAATCGTCGGGGATTTAATTTTCAATAGCATCCTCGGCCCTATGGGGATAATTTTCGGGAAAAACTCGTTCCAATCGGGGTCGGGGGATCGAGTCCCCATCGGGTTGGGTTCAAATTGCCATCCCTAGCCATGGGTGCTTTGGCCCGCGAGATGGCCGGATTTTTGCGGGAATCCATGGACATTCTCAGGGTTGAGAATCAATGAGTTTTTGGGTGACCCTAAGGAGCCACTAAAGGCGGATGAGTGGCTAGAGCAGATAGTGAAGACGTTTGAGATACTTGGCATCGAGGACGACAGACTGAGAGTAACTTTGGCATTCTTCCAGCTGAAGGAAGATGTGGGTTAACGGTGGAAGTGTGCGCGTGGGCGCATTAGAGTGACTTGGGAGGTTGTTGTCAACGCTTTCTAAGACAAATTCTTACCTCCCATGTTTAGGAAGAAGTTGAGGGAGCGGTTCTCAAAGCTCAAGCAACTTAACATACCTGTCGCCGAGTTTGAGGCAGCCATTACTAGCCTCTTTAGGTTTGCACCAGAGTTAGTGGCGAGAGATGAGCGCTGTTGTGTGGAGTTCGAGAAAAGGTTAAAGATCGGGCTTCTTTTCAAGGTAGCTGGTTAAATGATCAGAGATTACGGGCAACTTGTAGAGTCGGTGGCTCATCTTGAGACCATGATGCAAATGGAGGAGGAGTGGATGAGGGGCTCCAGGAGGAGTCTGGATGTTCAAGGGGATAGTAAGAGGCAGAAGGGTTCAACCCCACAGCAATCTCAGGGAGCACAGTCGAGGTCCACTTTTCCAGTACCGAGTTCGAGTTCTGGGAGAAGTGGTTAGGGAGATTTCACTTGCTTTAAGTGTTGCCAGTTGGGTCACAAGTCTCCAACTTGCCTGTAAAGGGGAGGAGGGCAACGGTCAGTTTCACCAGTGGCTCGTTCTGAGAGCTAGAGTCAGGGGAGAGGGCAGCTGCTCACTTGTTATCAGTGTGGGTAGGCAGGACACTTAAAAAGGTTTTGCCCTCAGTTGGGTATCACACCCGGTGCGTCTGGTTCGAGGCAAGCACAGAGCCACTAGCTTGTACAATCAGCACAGGCCTCGATGACCAATCGGGGAGCTTTTTTGACTTAGTCAGTGCTTCAGACTTATGCTCCGAGGGGTGAGCAGGTGGAGCAGAGACCTTCAGGGCATGTGTATGCTATTACCACGCTAGACTTGGTGTCAACACCTTCAGTTGTGAGAGGTACTTTCTCGTTATGCAATTCTATTGCCAATGTGTTGCTTGATAGGGGTGCATCTCACTCTTTTATTTCGTCTGCATTTGCATCGGCATTGGGGTTAGAATTGGCTCAGTTAGCATCTCCACTCAGTGTAGATTCACCTATTGATGGTGAGATTGTCTTGAAACAGGGGTGTCGAGATTGTGACATAGAGGTTGCCGATCGTTGACTTTCTTTTGCATTTGTGTTGATTGGCATGTCGAGTTTTGACGTTATATTAGGTATGGACTAGTTGTCATTGTATCGGGCTGTCATGGATTGTTATCGTTAAGAGAGTTATTGTACGTACCTTGAGCGGTGATTGTTTGTATTTCTTGGGGGACTGGGTTGATAGAGTTTTATCACCGGTGTATGATCCACGTGGTCGGAGTGAACTTAGTTGTCTTCTTGCAAACTTCTTGGATAGTGAGTGTGAGGAAGTCCAAGTTGAATTGTCCAGGGCAGTTTGTGAATACCCGGACGTTTTTTTTGAGGATCTCACTAGTTTGCCACCTCATCATGAGATTGAATTCTCTATTGACTTAATGCCTGACACAGCACCGATTTCTATGGCACCATATAGATTTGCACCCACCAAGTTGAGTGAGTTGAAGATTCAACTCCAAGAATTGCTAGATAAGGGTTTCATTTGCCTCAGTACTTCGCCTTAGGGAGCACCAGCTTTCTTTGCCAAAAAGAAAGAGGGTGCGTTGCGACTTTGTATAGACTACGGAAGTTGAACCGGATAACTGTTAAGAACAAGTATCCAATGCCTCGTATAGATGATTTGTTTGATCAGTTGAAAATGTCTTGTTGTTTTTCCAAGATAGACCTAAGATCGGGTTATCACCAACTAAGGGTAAGGGAGGAAGATATTTAGAAGACGGCATTCCATACGCGATATGGCCATTATGAGTTCCTAGTGATGCCTTTTGGGTTAACTAATGCACCAACCATGTTTATGGACTTAATGAACCGAATCCTCCATGAGTTCTTAGACCACTTTGTAGTCGTCTTTGTGGCGCGACATCTTGATCTACTCACCCTCCAAGGAGGAATATGAGGAACACCTACGAGTTGTACTAGAGTTGCTTAGAGCTCATAAACTGTATGCTAAGTTTGGAAAATGTGAATTCTGGTTAAGTGAAGTAAAGTTCTTAGGCCACGTGGTATCCGGGAAATGAGTGACTGTAGATTCATCCAAGATAGAAGCCGTACAAGATTGGGAACAACCTAAGATTGCCTTTGAGATCCGTAGTTTCTTGGGGTTGGTCGGGTATTATTGTCGGTTTGTGAAGGATTTCTCTAGATTAGCCTCACTGTTAACTAGACTAAAGAGGAAATGAATTAAGTTTATGTGGAGTGAGACCTGTGAGAAGTCATTTCAAGAGCTTAAGGTTAGACTTACCACTGCTCCAGTATTGATTATTCTGGAGAGGGGTTTGGGTTATTTAATGTATTGTGATGCTTCATGGGAAGGTTTGGGGTGTGTTTTGATGCAAGAGAGAAATGTAGTAATCTATGGCTCACGTCTGTTGAAAACACATGAGAGGAACTATCCTACTTATGATTTAGAATTAGCAGTTGTGATCTTTGCCTTGAAGATTTGGAGGCATTATTTGTATGGTGAGAAGTTTAAAGTATATTTTGATCACAAGAGTCTAAAATATCTGTTTACATAGAAAGACTGAAATCTCAGGCGAAGGAGGTGGATAGAGTTTATATAAGATTATGACTTTAAGCTGCATTACCATTCGAGAAAGGTCAATGTTGTGGCTGATGCCTTAAGTAGGAAATCTATTGGCAGTGTAGCTAGTATTCTCATTCGGGAATGTGAGATGTTGGGTGCTATTGGTGAGTTTGACTTGTATCTTAGCTAGTCCATTGAGTCTGCAACCTTGTTTTCGGTAATTGCACAACCTATACTTGTGAGCCGAGTGATAGAAGCACAGAGGGGTGACCTTGAGGTATAATCCCTCCGGAAGAAAATCTCCAGTGGAAAGGTAGAAAGAGGCTTGAACGTGTATTCCAACTCAAGTGTTAGGTACCTTGACTATTTTTTTGTGTCAAAGTCTTGCCGAGAGAAAGTACTCTGAGAGTTTTACCATTCATGCCTTGCGGTGCACCCGGGAGGCACACAAATGTATCACGATCTTAGTCGTCAGTTTTAGTGGAAGGGGATGAAAAAGGATATAGCTGTGTTTGTGTCGAAGTGCCTTACTTGTCAACAAGTGAAGGTCGAGCATTAGAGGCCAGTGGGTTTGTTGCAACCCTTACCTATAGCCGAGTGGAAGTAGGGGCATGTCACGATAGATTTTGGTTGTGGGTCTTCCGAGGACTCAACGGGGTAGTGATGCCATTTGGGTGATAGTTGACCGATTGACCAAGTTAGCACACTTTGTACCTATGTGCACGAGTGACTCGGTAGATTATCTAGCTGACCTTTACATCAGGGACATTGTTCGACTTTATGGGGTCCCTGTAACTATTGTCTCGGATAGAGATTCACATTTTACAGCTCAGTTGTAGCAGAGCCTGCAGAATGCCTTGGGTACTAGGTTGACTTTTAGTACCGCTTATCATCCTCAGATTGACGGGTAGTTCGAGTGTACTATTCAGATTCTTGAGAATATGCTTCGAGGTTGTGTCATTGACTTTAAGGTGTCGTGGGAGAGGCACTTGCCCTTTGTGGAGTTTGCCTATAACAACAACTTCCAATCGAGTATTGGTATGGCACCGTTTGAGGCCTTGTATGGCCGATTGTGTAGGTCTCCTGTGTGTTGGGCCGAGGTGGGCGATGCACCTATGTTTGGTCCAGAGTTAGTCTGGGAAACGACGGAGAAAGTTGCACTTATCCGTTAGAGATTGGTCACGGCTCAGAGTCGTTAGAAGAATTATGCTGATCGTAGGAGGAGACCGTTATTCTTTGAGGTAGGAGATCATGTCTTTCTAAAGATATCACCTAGATGGGATTTGATGAGGTTTGAAAAGAGTGGGAAGTTGTCTCCTGGGTTTATTGGACCTTTTGAGATCTTAGAACAGATTGGGGAGGTAGCTTATTGTTTGGTCTTGCCGCCACAGCTTTTTAGGATACATGGCGTGTTTCATATCTGTATGCTTCGGAAGTATGAGCCGGATCCATTACACGTGTTGGATATTAGAGGTAGACGAGAATGCCTCGTGTAAGGAGAGACCCATTAGAGTCTTGGATACTCAAGACCAAGTCTTGCGAGGCAAGACGATTTCTGTGGTGAAAGTGTTGTAATGACACCACAGAGTTACGGGGCCCACTTGGGAGTGTGAGGCGGAAGTTCGTGAGAAATATTTGGACTTGTTTATTGATGTTTGAACATGTATTGAGACTTTGTTATGTTAATGTAATATAAACATTGTATTTGTTTTGAAAATATGAATCGTATATTCAATAATGAATAGATATTTATCTTGTTGATGAGAATGGATGACCGGTGGATGAGTCATGGTGATGATTTGAAATTATTATCAATGTTGTAATTGGTTAAAACATGGTTTTAATGTTTGGTTTAAATTTCGGGAACGAAATTCCTTAAGGGGGGAGGTTATAGCGTTTCTGGTTTAGACTCGACCCATTTGACTTACAGTTGTTTATGTCTTTTTTCCTCTCATATCTCTTTGAGTTTGGCTTTGGGAAGTGTTGTGTGCGTTTGGAATAGGTTAGTAACTTATTTTTCAAACTTTTGTTGTCCAAATTTTTGTTTCTTCGCTCGAGCGAAGTTTCTTGTACTCGAGCGGTCTTTGTGAACATCCAGTATTTTTGCAGGTCTGCAAAACTATTGGAAGTTTGTATTCTTTGCTCGAGCGAAGCTTCTTGCGCTCGAGCAATGACTTATGTCTGCAAAACTATTAGGAGTGTGTATTTTGCACTTGAGCGAAGCTACTTGCGCTCGAGTGGAACAACTTATTGTGTCTGGTCGCTCGAGCGACATTTTGCGCTCGAGCGAACTGTGCATTTATCAATTCGTAAAATCACTTTTTTGAGTCACTTTTTCACCTCTCTCTCTCTCTAAATATTTCAAAACCCTATTTTCTCTTACTCTCTCTCGAAAACTCACATATTTCTCTCAAATACACCTAGACTCGTCAATCTTTGCCTCATGTGCCTTTGTTAAAAAGATAGAGCTCAGCGAGGGCTTCGTTCTAATCGGAGTAAAGTTGGTTTTTAGCATCTTTGGGTTTCCATCTCTCATTCAATCATCTTCTAAGCTTGAGGTAGGGATTCTTCACACTATTGTATGAGTTTTATCTTAATTATTTGCTATTTCAGAAGATTATAGTGGTATGGGGGTTTTAGGTAAAACCTAGGGTTTGAAATCAAAATGAAAAAGAGGGATTTTCAAATGGTTTCTTGAAAAAGCTTGTGGGTGTGAAATTAGAGTTGATATATGTTGAAATGAGGTATTTCCTACATTGAAATTGATTTTCAAAGAGAATGAGATTTTGCCCTAAAATGTGAATGTTTGAGATTGTAAAGAGAAAATGGAATTGATGTTGGAAATTATGAAATTGAAGTAATGTTGATGATGATGGCGGAGTTGGATATGTATTATCACTCCCATTTTGAGATTTTGGAAAAGTGTATCTTTAATGAAATTTATTTATTTGTTTAGAGATATTTGTTTTTGGCTCTCGGTGGAGGATAGCTATGAGTGTTGTAGAAATTGCATGAGAATTAGGTGAATTAAAACTAATTTCTCATCTATGTGCATTGAATATTATTGCTCATTTAATACATTGAAAATGTATATAATTATGAGAAAGAGGGGTAAACGTGGGAAAGATGTGTGTATAACCAAATCATGTTGGTCTGTGTGTCTAGGGTGAAAGTCCCGAAAAAAGTGCATACACATGGGTGCAAATTTTCGCGGACGAAATATCCGTAAAATGGCAATAGTAGCGCTTGTATAAGTTACATTTACATGGGTGTCGTTTGATGGTTTCCCACGGACGAAATATCCGTGAAAGGTCGTTCTTGTTTAAGATTTTCCCATGTTTTCTATTACAAAGGGCATGGTTTTGAAAATTGTTATATAAACCTGGCATGGCTCCACTTTTGAAAAAGGATATAAATGTTTTGGTACTGGCATTGCATATGCATAAAACCTTATGGCTTCATTAAGATTTATACATTGTGTTGTAGTGTTTCTATTGGGTTTTGGCTCACCTTATGTGGGAAAAACCATTTTCAGGTGCTAGCGATATGCCTCCACCAAGAACCTAGCTTAGGAGAACTGTGGAGCTGAAGGCTTAGTGTTATTATTTTGTATTCAATTTTGTACAAGCCTACGGTTTTATTTGTATTGAACTTAAGACTCACTTTTGATCTACCCAGTCATTAATTTGGAAATATGTAAGCCTTTAGGGCATATGACTATCTGTTTAGCTTTCATTTCTTTTCATAATCTTGTAACACTTGCTGTAAATTCAGGATCTACTATTTATAAATGTATATCGCATGTGTCACCTTTTCTATATCAAACACTGATTAATGAAAACTTATCATTTCATTTATGTTACTATGTATTAGTTGTTAGGAGATGGATTAGTGTAACTATTTCGGGGCGTTACATTTTTAAGTTGAATGAACACAAATGGCTCTATCAAGATCTTCCCTTCAATCTCTCGAACTAACCAATAAAGGACAAAAATATATAAAAAGTATCAAGATAAAAAGACTTTAGAAGTTTCCACATGAATTTATAAAATTTCAAAAAGTTCTAAAGAAATTCGGAAGATTCTAAAACATCCTAGAAGAATTTGGAATATTGGAGAAGTCTGAAGAAATCTAGACAAATCTAGAAGATTTCAAAAGGTTTTAGAAGTTTTCATAAAGTTCTAAAATATTTTTAATAAGTATAAATAAAATAAATAAATAAAAAAAATAAAAATCTATTATGTATTAGAATAGTTTAAAGAATTCTAAAATATATAATGAGAGGATTTTAGAATATTCTAGAAATTTAATAATGACCCTTCAACCAAGATGGTCCTAGCCATCCATAGAGGAGATAGATGTCTATATAAAGGTTTGGAAGGCATAACAAGTGGAGTGAAATGCTAATTGTGAAGAAGATTAGTAGTCTCAAATCTCCAAAACCAAGAATAAAAATTAAATAACCTTAAAAACATACACATGCCAAATTGTGAGTCAAAATAACCAGGCCAAATAAGATTAAAATAAGAAAAAAGAAAGAAAAAAAAACTAACTATATAGAAATTATCATATGGTTGGACTTTTCACAACATGGTTGTTTTTTTGGTTATAAAAGGACAATTCGCCTCGATTCTTATTCCATATTCCATATCTGTAACCTGTATTTATGGAATAGGTATAGCAAGTTTTGTTCTCTGGTTTGACACAATTCACTAGCTCTTGTATGGATAACTACAATAACTCTGTAGGTCGATTTCTTATGTTATAGCGGCAACAGACACAATTGCTCAACAAGAATCTATAAAATTAATAAGAATCTTGTTAGCGTGTGCCCTTAGGGCACATGATAAGTATTGTCCATCTTTTATTACACTCACTTTCATGTATGACATGTAATTAGACAAAATATGTTAACATGTGCTAACAAAACCCAAATAATAAATAAGTAAATACAAATATTTAAAAAAAAATAAAAAATTCAAGAGTTGACATTTAATATTCTTAATGCAACGACCTTGCATTCAAACCTTGTTTAAAATTCCTTAATCTATTTGTATGCTTTTATAGTTTAGAGAGTTAAAATCGTACTTCTCAATAGTTTAAGGGGTCTTGGTGTAAATAACCTTAATTAAAGCCAAGGGGTGATCATTTGCACACAATTTTTATATATTATTTATCAATTAAAATGATATTACAATGGCAATCACATCATTTTGATTTCAAAAATATATTACAAATCAATGGTAAATCTTATAAGGAGAATTCTTAAGTGTGCAACCCTCAAGGGTTGCACACCATGTGCCACTTACACAAAAAGTGTAAGTGGCACACCAAAACAAAGCAGGACTGCAAACAGAAAATGCGTAAGTGTAAGGCGTAAGTTGTACACCATAACAGAACCCATCTTATAAATATTAATAATGGTAAATTATACCATTGGTCCCTTTAGTTTAAGTAAAGTGTCACTTTAGTCGAAGCTGTTTAAATTTAACAAAAGGTCCCTATATTTTCAATTTTGTTGTAATTTGATCATTCCATCACTTGTCAATAGAATTTGGAATGAAAAACAAAATTAGAGGGACCAACGTGAAATTCAAAACAAATTATAATGACCACTGATGTAACATATTCATTACATCGGTCCCTATAATTTCTTTTCAATTTCACTTTGGTCCTTCTAGCTTTTAAAAATGTTAACAACACGATAGGAATCGCATTGTAAAAAAATTGAAAGTGTAAGGACTAAATTGTTCAAATTAAAACTATAAGGACTAAAGTGACACTTCACTCAAACTAGAAGCACCAATGGTGTAATTTATCCTATTAATAATTAAAAACTTAAATTTTTCATGATTTTGTAATTTTGTTTTAAAGTACCACTGTTTTGTATTCCCTCTATCTCTCCTTTAAAATTTGGAGAAGGATTCACTCTGATCTATAGAGCATTGTTAGGGTTTTTTTTGCTCACTATGAATCGTATTTCAATGATTTGAACTATTTATCTTGTCGAGCATTTTGTATATTTCATCCACACAAAAAATTATGTCAATTTGATAATTGTAACCTATTCAATTTATCACGTTTGTCACAACAAAATAAAAAAAATAGACGATAGTTGTGTTCCTAAAAATAAACCATCCATTTTTTTGATGTCAAATGCGGTAAATTGAATAGGTTACAATTATCGGATCTATCTAATTTTTTGTGTGTGGATGAAATACATGAAGTGTCAGCAAAATGAATGGTTCGGATCATCAAAACGAGACCTGTGATGGGTTCTACGAGTCCTAACAGCACCATCCAGTGGACTGGAGAGAAATTACCTCCTTATTTGTATTAAATTTTTTTTTTATTTGCATAGCACTGTTCTAGCCAAACATAATATATCAAATGTAAGGGTTTTTTTTTTTTTTTTTCAAAAAAATAAATAATATCTTTTTTTTGGTAATAAAATAAATAATTTTTCACAATCACAATGGGGAGTATTACACCAACATTACGAAGCTAACTTTTTTATTTATTACGAAAAGACGTGTAAAAAATAAAGAGATGATATGATTTAAATAAGCTAATAAATCAATAAGTTGACTTTTTTAATTCATCCCCATTAGGCCTTAATTGCCTAGTACTAATACACTATAAAGCACAAATATACAAAGGGGGAATTACGTCCTAGAGGGAGAAATAAAAAATTCACACAAATATGGAAGGGTGCAAGTCTTGCACCCCTACAATTTTTCACTTGCACTCCATCACAAAATGTTAGAAAATAATGGTTTTTCGGTAATTTTAATTCAAAATTAAAGTGGAACCCAACCGCCAGTCAAGGTGGGTTTGAGTGGTTTTGTATTCTCTCAAGTGAGAAGATTGCTATACAAAAATAATGGGCCGAAACCATTGAGTTGTGAATGAGAATTGTCTCATAAAGTGAGCCTCAATAAAAGTTGGGCTTAGATTTGGACTTAGTTTTAGTTTGAATTGGGCCTGGGCCTGGGCCTGGGTTTGGGCTTGTGCACTTGTTGGGTTTGGTCTTGGACTTAGACTTGAACTTAATCTCAAGCTTGGGCTAAACTATGTTGTGTTGGGTTTAGCTTGTGTATATGTTTGAGAACTAGATTTGGATTGGGTTGTGACCCAACATTAGGATCGATTTCGTGACCCATCTAGTTGGTTTATTCAAACATTATTATATACATATTTATTTGTATATATTAAGCTTGGGCTAAACTATGTTGTGTTGGGCTTAACTTGTGTATATGTTTGAGAACTGGATTTGGATCGTGTTGTGACCCAACATTAGTATCGATTTCGTGACCCATCTAGTTAGTTTATTCAAACATTATTATATACATATTTATTTGTATATATTAAGCACATTGGAGGTTTAGACCTTTGTAACTCTCATCTTTTGATGGTGGAGTTGATGACCATATTAGTGGCCATAGGTTTTCAACCTTTGTAACTCTAGCCCTAATGGCTAGAGTTGATGGCCTTGGTTAATGGCATTTGGTGGCCCTATTGATGTATAGCCTTCATGGTTAGGGATTCCTCTACTTATATAAATCGAGGCCTTTCCCCTCCAATTTGGTAGGATAATTTTGAAGAGATTTTTGATGGAAAATAGAGATAGTGTTTTGATAAAGAGTTGGAGATGGTTTTTACACCGAAGAAATTTTTTCCTATCTTCTTTTGCTAGCCCCTTCTTTGGTTCTTGTTAGAGAGAGTGCAACAATTGTCAGTTCGCCAAAGCTAACAGAAGGTGCTTTTGCATTAGCCGGTCTAAACCATCGTATCTTGGGAGACAAAAGTTGACGTTTCTCCAGCACTCACGGTGAGACGGCTAATCTATTTTAAGGACAGTGTGGTATCACATAAGCTTCGGTTTGCTTCCTTTTACTAGTTTTATTTTTATTATAAATTTCTATAAATTTTAGCATGTTCTTATTCTGAAATTCAAAGTGGTTGTTCAATATGAATGTATTTATCTTGTTTAATTTCACAATTTATACAACACAAAATCATTTACACCCTACATGTTTTTGTAATTTTTTTTGTTTGTCCGATTGTGTTGAAATTCTCCCATATACAAATGGATATATGTGTGTGTGTGTGTGAGATTCCAGACACCAACTTTATAATGTACAACTACTTAAAAAAAGAATAGAAAATATTTCTTCTTCTCCTTCACGAATGGACAAAAGGAGAATTTTTTTTTCTTTTTTTCTTTTTGGACATATGCATGCATGCTTTGGTGTTTATTATAAGCGTTAATATTGTCATTTTGTTTAATGAGCTTCTCTAATCTAAGAAGAAGATATGCCATTCTAGATCTCCAAGTCCAAGCTTGGCATATACATATGATATTTTAAAAAATAAATAAAAAAACCATCAAAAGTAGGTAACTTCACTAGTTTGCTAATTCAATTTTTTAAAACTATACTATAGCAATCTCATGAGATATAATCACTGACTTTATAAATGAGTAGCAAAATTAAAAATATTTAAAAAACATTTAGCAAATGAGAAAGAGCTTGATCAATTCGAGCTCAACCCAAGTGAGTTCGTCTCACCTCCCAGTGAAGTAGTACTTTAGTTTGATTTTTTGATTTTTTTAACCTGGTTAAAAAAGTTTTGTTTAGGATGAGTTTTAGCATTTTTGTAGTTTTGTGAGAGAAAAGTAAAATGATTATAGTTTGAGATGTGATATTTTATCTTGTTAATTTTTTAACTTATTTTATCTTTTAATAGACTAAATTAGTCCCAAGCATATTGCCAAACGAGGGCTAAGTTAGGTGGGCAGGGCTTTTTTTTTTTAAATTTTTTGGAACAGTAGAAATTTCCATTAATATAAGCCAAACGGCACTTACAAAAGAGTCCATCCAACAAGACAAAACTTACACCAAACAAAGTAAAAATCCACAAGAAAGCCACAAGGAAGAAAACTATGAAACTATCCAGACCTAAAGTTCGTACTACAAAGCATAATCCGATTATAAAAGTTTTGCATTAGAGCAAATCTGGGATAAATTATAGGTTCCAACCACAGAGAGGGTAAGCTACAATCATAACACCGATGGACTCTAGAAAATACAAACAAAAAAATCCGACCTCAGTTCCAATAGGCTAGATCCAAAGAGGCAAGTTCGTGAAGGTGGTAGATCTAGCGAAATGTGGCAAATCTGGTGGCAGTGTGATGGTGGTACCATCGACGTGAAGCAAAAGATGAGGGAGATGACGGATCTAGTAAAGGCTTCGGCTAGTGTAACGTCTCGAAAATAAATACAATAACCCATCCACAACATCAATAATTAACAACAATGATAAAGTAATTATCTTTCATTAGTTTATAAGTAAGTTTACAAAAGAGTAACATATGCAGATATACATTCACAAGCTTATCCCTGAATCTATAGTATATGTTACATAATAGAATGAATATCAAGCAATTAAGAAATGCCCTAAAGGCTTACAACTTTTTAAGACGATTGTTGGTTACAACAAAAGTGGATTTATATCCAATACAGTTTAAGGCCCTTGGCTTGTACAAAACATATACAACAATTAAACAAAACGAAGCCCTTGCTCCAAGCCCTCCCAAACTATTGCCATGGCGGAGGCATATCATTAGCACTTGAAAATGTTTTTCCCACATAGGGTGAGCCAAAACCCAGTAGACATAATCCAACATAGTATATGAATCTTAGCAAAGATATAAGGTGAATGGATATGCAACGCTCGTACCAAAACATTTTATATCTCTTTCCAAAAATCGTGCAATGCCAGGTTAACGTCATAACTCATAAATCATCTTTTTTACCATAGAAAACGGGGTAATGTGTCATGCCCCAAAATAATTACTATAAACCATCCACACTATTAATTACATAACAACACATGATGAAATAATTATCTTTCATTTATCCCAATTACTCGTACAAGAGAGTGATATATGTAGATATAAATTCACAAGTCTAACCCTGAATCTATAACATGTCACAACAAGAGGTAAGATACGAAAGTAAAACAAATAAATGAATGCCCTAAAGGCTTACAGCTTTCCAAGACAATATTTGGTTATAATAAAAGTGGACTTAAGTCCAACACAGTTAAAGCCACTCGCTTGTACAAAATAAATACACTAAAGAAGCTCTCGCTCCAAGTCCTTCCAAGCTATTGCCTTGGCGGAGGCATATCATCAGCACCTGAAATGTTTTTCCTACGTAGGGTGAGCCAAAACCCAGTATAAATAATCCAACACAGTATATAAATCTTAACAAAGTTATAAAGTGAATGCATATGCAATGTTTGTGCCAAAACATCTTTTTATAACTCTTTCCGAAACTATGCAATGCCATAATAATATCATAAATCACTTTCTTTGGAATAAAAAGATAGGGCAGTGAATCACACTCTGGGAATTTCAAAACAATATAACCTTTCTCGGAAATTTCGTCTGAAGGAAACCGTAAATCTGGACTCATGTAAACGTAGGTTATACAAGCACTACTATTGCCATTTCACAAAAATTTCGTCCGCGAGATCGGCACCTATGTATATGAGCGGTTTTTAGGACTTTCACCATGGACACTCAGGCCAACTTATTTCAACATCACAATACATGTTTCCTAGATTCACCTCTCTTTCTCAAAACGATAAACATTTCCAATATATAAGCATGAGATAATGCTCAATGCAAATGAATGAGAAAATAGTTTCAATTCTCCTAATTCACATGCAATTTCTACAATACTCATAGCTATCTTCCACCGATAGCCCAAAATAGATATTTCTAAATAGATAAACAATTATCCATAAAGATAAACTCTCCAAATTTTCAAGAGGTGAGTGATAATACATATCTAACTCCACCATCCTTATCAACATCAATCCAATTTTACAATTTCAATATCAATCTCATAATTTATATAAAATCAACATTTGAGGCATTTGGGGCAAAATCCCCTTTCCTTTCCAAAATCAATCCCAAATATTCAAAATCAACTATTTATTCCCGACTCAATATTATTTTTCATATCAAAATCATTTTCAAGGATCCATTTGAAAAACCCCTCTTTTGATTTTTACCTAAAACCCTAGATTGTTCCAAATCTTTCAAAATCAATATTGTTTAGAGATAACAAATAACTAAGTTAAAACTCATAAAAAATGTAAAGATATCCCTACTTTAAGCTTAGAAGACGAGAGAGAGAATGAAGATACTTTAAGGACATCGAAACCCAACTTTGTTCGGATCAAAAGGAAGCCTACGACGTGTTCTAGCTTTGTAGAGAAAAGGTGAGTTTTAGAGAGGGAGAGAGAGTCTCAACTTAGGGTTTTGAAAATGTTTAAAGAGAGAGAAAGATTAAAAAAAAAAGTGATGTAAAAAGTGACTTTTACGAACTGATATACGTGCAGACCGCTCGAGCGCAAGAAGTGTCGCTCGAGCGTCTAGACACAAGATGTGACCACTCAAGCACAAAAAGTTGTTGCTCGAGCGTAAAATACAAACTCCCAGTAGTTTTATAGACAGAAGACCAACGCTTGAGCGCAATAAGGGTTGCTCGAGCCAACACCACTCGAGCGCAAAAAGCTTTGCTTGAGCGTAGAATACCACTTCCCAATACTTTTGCAGACCTACAAAAGTACTGAGAGTTCACAAAGATTGCTCGAGTGCCAGAAGTGACGCTCGAGCGAAGGAACAAAATTCTGGACAACAACAGTTTGAAAAACAAGCTACCAACCTGTCCTAAACGTAACCAATGCAACCCAATAGCCAAACTCAAGGAGAAATAGTGGGGAAACAAGACAAGAACAACTATATAAGGGAAATGAAACCTGGATCCAAAATTCAAATGGGTTGGGTCTAAACTTGAATCACTATACAATGAATCACACTTTGAAAATCTCAATACAAATACAACCTTTCACGAAAATTTCGTCTGCGGGAAATCGTAAACTGACACCCATGTAAACGTAGGCTATTCAAGCACTATTATTGCCATTTCACGAAAATTTTATCTGTGGGATCGACACCTATGTATATGTGCGGTTTTTAGTACTTTCACCATGGACACTTAGGCCAACTTATTTCAAAGAGACAACACATATTTCCCAAATTCACCCATTTTCTCAAAACAACATACATTTCCAATGCATAAATATGAAATAATGCTCGATGCAAATGAATAAGACAATAGTTTCAATTCTCCTAATTCTCATGCAATTTTTATAACAATCATAGCTATCCTCCACCGATAGCACAAAACAGATATTTCTAAACAGATAAACAATTTTCAATAAAGATAAACTTTCCAAATTTCAAGATGTGAGTGATAATACATATCCAACTCCACCATCCTCATTAATAACGACCCAATTCCACATTTCCAACATCAATTTCATCATTTATATAAAATCGACATTTGAGACATTTAAGGTAAAATTCGTTTCTCTTCCAAAATCAATCCCAAGTAACAAAATCAACAATTTCATCACAACTCAACTTTATTTTCAACGTCACAATCATTTCCAAGAATCCATTTGAAAACCCCTCTTTTAATTTTTAACCAAAAATCCTAAATTTGTCCAAAAATCTCAAAATCATAATGTTATTTTAGAAATAGCAAATATCTAAGTTAGAAATCATGCTAGAGTCCGGAGAAATCCCTATCTCAAGCTTAGAAGATGAGAGAAAGAGTGAAGGAACTCCAACAATGCCTAAACCCAACTTCGTTCAGATTAAAAGGAAGCCCACGGGGTGTTTTACCTTTTTAACAAAGGGACACTGGTGAAAAACTCGACGGATCTAAGTGTATTTGTGGAGAGAAGTAGAGTTTTAGAGAGAGAGAGAGTGTGTAGATCTAGGGTTTTGAAAAGTTTAGAGAGAGAAAGAAGTGAAAAAGTGACTTAGAAAAGTGACCTTACGAACTGATGTACGCACAGATCACTCAAGCACAAGAAGTGTCGCTCGAGCGTCTAGACACAAAAACATGGAACCGCTCGAGCGCAGGAAAAGTTCATGCAAGGCACGGGACAAATGTTAAAAAAAAAATAAAATGTATGAAAACATATAAATTAAGTAGATTACTTAAGGGGGTGTTTGGCATGTGCTAAAATAGCACATTATTCTATTTGAGTCACAATCATCTTATTTATGTCACATCACCTATCTATCACATCACTTCAAACCCAATCCATATTTCACGTTTTTCGTAAAAAGTCAAAAAATATACTTATTTAGATTATCCCAAATACCTCCTAAGTTGATTATTTGAGTACTATCTTTTATGGAAGCAGTAAATGACTTAAACTTTTCATAAATTTTAGGCATCAAGATTTAAATTAATCATTTTTATATATTTTGTACATCTTAATATTTTAATTTAAAACTTGTTTACCTTTTCAACTAAAAAATGCTAGATTTTTCATCTTAAATTATTAAGTTGTATCAATGTAAGCATTCTATATATTGAGGGCTTATTTTATAAATTGATTAAAAAATATTTGACATGTTAGTTGCACATGACATCTCAAATGGAATATTGTTTTGTCATTAAGATTCAAATTGAAAAAAATTAATAGACAAGGGGGTTAAATGTTATAATTTTTAATTAAAGGGCTAAAGTGATATGGACAATAGGGGGAATATAATTTGCCTTTATTTGTATTAAATAAATAAATGCATAGGTAATTTACAACCAGATTTCTTGAGATTTCTTTAAAATATAAATTTCTTTCTGTACTTCTGAAAATTACATTTCGCCCCTTCTAATTTCAAATTGCATAACAAATTATCCTTTTTATTTATAAATCATTAAGTAAATTAATAGTTTTACGATGTCAAAAATAAAAAATAAAAAAAAATTGTTGCATAGTAGACAACAATTAAAAATTATTACTTTATAATTTCTATAATTACAGAGAACAATTCCTATTTTCAAATTTCAAGGAGTGTATTTTTAATTTACCATAAATATATTTGACAGTGATAAAGAGAAAGAATTGTAAATAATACCAAAAGAAGGGGTAAAATTTGAAAATAAATTGTAAATTTAATACAATTAGCCCAAATTGACAACAACATAATTTCTTCTACATCATTTGTCACGCCCCGTATTTTATTACTCGGATGATATTACCAATATTCATTAATTAAGTCCATTTACAAATGACAATTCATCATTAGATGAAATGATGAATAACTATATATACATGTTCCCTCTCGTTATACAACAATGACATTTACATATGAATAAAAGAAATGCCCTGAGGCTTACAATAAAAGAGAGGACACTACTCTTTACAAAAAAATAACACTCAGCCAAACAAACAAATGAAGTAGTACAATCCATTACTACATTACACTTATGAAATGATAAAACCCATTGTTTGATCTTCAAATCCGAAAAGCATTCCCTGTACACATGTACAGGCAGGGAGTGAGCAACCACTAGCTCACCAAACAATCTCATATTAAAACATTAGAAGTTATGCGGGTACAAAGATACTCCTACATATACGTGAAATCATATCATATCAAAACCATATGATTCTATTACATAAACTATTAATTCCAATTTATTTAATTAACCACAACTAGTTAACTTAAATAAATAAGCATGCCTCAAATGCAACATGACATTCTTATCAATTCATTCAATTACCCATTTGTCAATTGAATCAAATAATTAAACAATTCATAATGACATCTAACCAGGGCCGGCCCTGAGATTTAGGGGGCCCAAGGCGACCTTCGGAAATGGGGCCTTTCTCACATTGAAAAAAAAAAAAAAGTTGATGGATAAATGAACTTTCTATTTGTTTCTTGCTACCAAAAAATTTATCAAGCGCTCCCGATTGAGATTGAATAAAATTTTCTAATTTCTGCTTCTTTTTCCTTTTTTTCACATCCAGAAATATACTTCCTAGGAGGCATGACTACTCTATATAATCACAAATCCACACAAATTCACAATCACTGATCTCTGCAAATAATATACTTTCAGAATTAGAGCACAACAAAAATTATAGACTTTCACTAAAGCACATAAATTAGGTAATTTTCTAATTTAAAGAACAAATTATATAGGGCAAGAAATTAAGAGGAAAATTAGGGGAAAAATTAGGGCAACAAATTAGGGAAAAAATTAGGGCAAAAACTTCCTCCATTTAAATGTGATATATATATATATATAGAGAGAGAGAGAGAGACTCACGGTTTTGATACCCAAAATTGTTAATGCTCAGCTTCCGTCAAATATGGAGGAGAGGAGAAGACTGAAGACTCACGGTTTCATCTTCATCATTCTAATGCAAGAAAAGAGAGAGTAGTCCAGGTGTTGTGTTTCATTCTTCTCAAAGATGTGTTTCATCAAATATGCAAAGACCCATGTGAATTCATTCTGCTCAGGTGGGTATGTATATCCTCATGTGTTTCACATTTTTGGGGCCCATGTTCATTGGGCCTCTATTATGATATTTTTTTTTTTTTTTTGGGCCTACATTCAATTGGGCTTATTATATTTGGATTTTTTGTTTTAGATCATCAAATATGCAAAGACCCATGTGAATTCATTCTGCTCAGGTGGGTATATCCGGATGTGTTTCACGTTTTGGGGGCCCATGTTCATTGGGCCTCTATAATGATATGTGTTTTTTATTTTTTTTGGCCCTACATTCAATTGGGCTTATTATATTTGGATTTTTTTTTTATATCTAAAACAAAAAATAATATTTTGGGGCCTTATTTTCAGCCCAAATCTGGGGGCCCAAGGCGCAGGCCTCTTTGGCCTGCCCTCAGGGCCGGGCCTGCATCTAACAAAGTATTAAATACATATTATACAGTCTTAGGAGATGAATGCATATGCCATATCATGCTCAAGATATTTTTCTCATCTTTTGAAAATCTTATACACAATACCAATTTGAAAACACATTAATCCAATAATTTCAATACAATTCCAAGGTGGTAAATATGACTCTAGTAATCCCTAGGCTGGTGTCTGCAAGTAGGCATATCAAGCACTACCAAATCCCTACTTTACCGGTCTCTCACCGGAAGGGCAGTGGCACCTCCTCCACGCGTGTTTTCGGTCTTTCACCATGGACACTCAGGCTAACTTAAACCAACATCAAACTACACCTCCTATCCGAACTTACCAATGTACTTACCAAAAACAAATCCAAATGATCTTTTTTCCCAAAAACAATTCCTTTATCAAAACAATAGTTTTCAATTACAATTCAATATCCAAGATAACAATGAAATGAAATGGCAGTGCAATATGTAACAATGCATTAAGATAGTTCCAATTTCAATTCCACTACACAATGTTCCACTGTGATCAAATTCCATATCTCTATCAATGTAATATCATGATACAATTCCAAGAGATAATATTATAATGTCAATGTTCATGTATGTACCACAAGTAAATTAACAACTTCCAACTTAGCCTTTTCAAGACAATTCAACAATATTTTTTATATAAAACAAACTTCCAAAAATCAAACATTTTCTTACCTTTTCAAGAATCTCCTCATTTAAATACCAACATGGTAATCCTCTACCGGTTACCAAAACTAAAAACTTCTAAACAATAGATCCATCAATAGCAATAACATATGACACCAAAGTGGGTTCAAGTTTTCATTAATTTTTAACTCACATACTTTATCAATGAAATGTAATTACAATCTTTCCAAAACTCATCCCCATCCTAAACATTAAATAAAATCAAATCCCTATTTTTCTCATGCAAGTGAAATATCAGGATCTTCAAGTTCAATCATAATTTTCACTACGCATAAGTGAATATTCCAACACTTAGTCAATTATATCAAAATCTCCTCTTGACTATAATTATAAAATATAACACGAGTGTTCACTTTCCAATTATCAACATTAACCCCTATCAAATTAAACCAAGATAAAATAAATAAATAAATAAATAAAAGTCTCGATAACTCATTTTTGTTTTAATCCAATTCATCCATTTGCTTCAAACGAGCTAAAAATCATATTATATTATTTTCTTGTCAAAAACTACCAAACACTTCAAATATCTCATAAAAATTTTAAAGTACGAAATTGTTATTATAACATTGCTCAACTAGTAAAACTAGGAATCCAATACCATACCACATCATCTTAATCTCGCTTATTCCTCCAAATCTCATACTTAACTTCGTCACTTTTAATCTCATAATATTGAAGTTATGAATTAAACCCAATAACACCCCTTTAATTACAAAGGATTTAAAATATTAACCAAACTAATTTAATTCATCAAATTAGTAAATTCATTATATTCACCATCTTCCAAATTAATAACACCAACTTTGTAGCGATCCCAGTTTTGCCACTTCGCTGAGTATGTCGGGGGCAGCGCCCTGGCGGAGTTGAGGGGCAGCGCTCCCAAAACAAAAAAGCAAAATGCATTCGAAGTTGCTTGTCCGCATGAACGGGAGAGCAAACTGCACGTGCGGATTTCAGGGGAGAGCACAGCTTGCACACTGCTAAAAAGGCAGGTGTGGGAATGAGGTGCGGAGGGTTGGTGAGATCCAAAATTTTTTCCTTTTTCTTCTCTCTTTGGGCTGAAGTTAAATCAATTTTGTATATCTCTCTCTCTCTAAAAAACATTTCCACTCCCTTCTCTTTACATTTCCTACGAAAAACCTCACAAGATCTTTGATTTCTTCAAATCTTTTGGGATTTGGACCTAAGTTCTTCATCAAAGTTGGTTAGCTCCTCGAGGGCTTCGTTGTGTGCGGTGAAGGTCGAGTTTGGACACCGTTGATTTTGGGGGTTTCATCTCAAATTCTCTTCAAAACTTGAGATAGAGATTTTCTTTGAGTTATATATATATTTTTGCAAGATCTAGATGATTTTCAAAATCATCCTTTGATAGCTTCTGAAAATTTATTATTGATTCAGGAAGTTGAGCGATTTTGAAAGTGGGTTTGTCTCTTGTTCTTTTAAAATGATCTTATGGGTTTTGATCTTCGTTGATTGAAGAAAAGATGATTTTGGAAAGTTTTCTTTCAAAAGATTTGAGCTGTATAGCTTTGGTGAGAAAACCTAGAATTTGGGAATTTTGAAAAGAGATTGAAAATTCATGAATGATATTGTTATATTTATTTTGTGTGTCAAAATAAATGGATGTTTGGAAAATTTCTTGTTTATATTTATATAAATGATGAATTTCAGGGAATATGAGGATTATTGCTCATTTTGGAAATTATTGTTCAAAACGTTGAAATAGTCTTGAAATGACTAATTGTTGAGGATACTTGAGAAGAGAGAATTGTGTTATTCCTTGGATGATGAATTGGAATAAAAGTATTTATATTCATCTTGTGAAATTAGCATATTAATTCATTTGATTACATTAAATTTTGAAAGTTGATTTGAAAACTTGCATTGAGAAAAGAATGTTGAGAAACAGTTGAGAAACAAGTTTTCATGGAATGGTTTTGGGGTAAATACGTTGGCAAGTCTTGATAGGTGGTGTAGATGATATTGAATAAGTTGGCTTAAGGGTCCGGGATGAAAGACTGAAAACCCGCGCAGATAGGTGTTGAGCCTTTCGGTTAATACCGGTAAAAATGACGATTTGGTAGTACTAGTATAGTATACTTGTAGACACTGACCTAGGGATTACCAAAGTCGTATTTACCGCCCTTGAAATAACTTGTTAAGTTTTGAACAATTGAAAGTGCATGACATCATTGAGCATGATGGTTTTCAAAAGATGAAAATGTGATTTATCTTCAAAAAAGGCATAGCATGGCATGTGCATTTCATCTCTTGAGACTTATATAAAATGTATATACTTTGTTAAGAATTTCCTACTGGGCTTTATGCTCACCCTACGGGATTTTTGTGCAAGAAAAGATGTGGTGATTCCACCCAACTAGGGGCATGGAAGTGTGTGTGTTGGGAGTACAATGCTCTCATTTTGCGTGACTCTGTTTTGTAAGCCAAGGGCTGTATTTGTGTGGGTTTGAATAACTGTTTTGTGTAACCGGGCTTAAGCCTTGGAAACTTGTAAACCCTTGAGGGTATCTATTTGTTTGTTTTGTTTTGTTTTGAATTGAATGTATTATCGCATGAGAACTATTTATGTCATGTAATGCAAATATGAGAATTTATTTCGGTTTTCCTTTAAAGAACCATGATTGTTGTATCAACATTTGGGCTTAGAAATTGGGGCGTTACAAACTTAACCTCAAATGTCTTATCCCTCTAACATAACCATATTTCAACATAACCATTTTTCATGCCAACTTAAGGAGGTAATATTTTTCCCAAATTCTTTACCAATAACAATTCCACCATTTTTTTTCTAAAATTACCTAACCAACATAATATTTACATCAAAAATTATGAAATATGCCCAAGAGTAACATTTTCAAGGTTATGAGTTCAAAAGTCCATATTTCACATTTTTATTTTCACAAAAATGAACATAACTAAATCATCAACATATCAACTTTCATAAAATATCATGAATGTAACACTTTTAAAATTTTTAATCCTAAAACAGCTCTATAATCCCAACTTGACAATTTACACAATATTCCTCAATATCAATTTATTTTTCTCAAAAATAAATTCCAAAATCAAATATTAAAAAAAAAAAAATTTCAACTTCATATTTCTCAAAATAAATCATCTAATCATAATATGATGTAAATACAATCATACAACCTTTAAATTTTATTTTCGGATTTTTTTTACAAAATTAACAACACAAAATAATTTTTCCAAAATCAATCTCAAAATGCCAACATTCTTAACATTTCAACATAATTTTTCTTTCAAAAATTACCAAACAAAAATCTAAAAATTATATATATATATGCAATACCTCTTAAAATGACATATTTTCTCAAAATAACCCTAACATAGCTTTAATGTAAAAAGATAAAAAAAGTCTCTACCTCAAATATGAAGAAAAGCAATCCGAAAATGCAAACATCGCTCGATCATGGATTCGAGACCACCATTGCGATGATCCAATTTGAGAAATCAAGGCCCAAGGGTGTTTAATTCAAACCCAATTTCAAACCATTTTTCAAGAACATGCACCAACCATGACATGCATGAATTTTAAATCAAATTAAAGCTTCAAAGCTTGCTCAATTGAGCTCATTTTCTTCAAGAACATGATGACAACATGAATTATAACAACATTATGCACATGCATGTGAGGAATGGTGAATTACAACCTCAAAACTTGTCAATATGCACATGCATGCAACAATTGAGTTCTAATTCAACATGATAAGACTAAAACATGCCTTAGCTCTTTAATTTAACTTGAATCATGCAAGATGGAACTTAAAGACATAAATCAAAGGATGGAATTCATACCTAAGACTTCAGTTACTAGCCTTGAAGTTCAATTTGCCAACTTACACTCCAATTCTACAAGATTCAAGCTAAACCCCCAAGTTGAGTTCAATTCTCCCTTAATTCTCACCCTCTCTAGTCTTGGTCGGTTATGGCTCTCAATTGTGGTTGAGGGAAATGTTTTGATTAAGCACATACAAGGCTTCAAATATGAAAAAACAAAGGCCCCACTAGGTGGCAAAAGTGTAATTACGACAAACTCTTTAATTGGCTTTATTTAATCTAATTTAATCATACCAAATCAACTCTCAGATAATTACACCATAAGATTACATAAATCCTCACGATCCTAAATCATCAATCAGTTTCTAATTCGGCCGCCGATAAGGCCTTCAATTCGCGAATTAAACATTAAACCATGGACAGATACTTAAACAATCAAACAGATAAAATGCAAGTTAACATATATATATATTCAATCAATTCAGTTCCAGTTTCCAGTCAGTCAATTCAGTATTTTATCCAGCTCAATTATCAGTCATAATCAGTTCAGTTTAACGGTAATCAGTGGTTATTCGGTAAACAGTGGTGAGGGTCATTACATGAAGCCAAAACATGCTAGAATAATAGGTCAAAGCACCAAGTATACTAGGCTAGTGAGCAAGGTTTACACTATAAGTGTAAGAAGCATGCAAGAGGTGGCTTTACCAACCAAAATCAGAGTTATACCATGCTGAAATAAGGCCAAGAATAGGCTGAGAACAAGCCAACACACGCTAGAAACACATGCTCAATAATTAGGCCAACAAGGCAAGCAAACAAGACAAGAGGAGAGGGGACCACCCCCTCTCATTTTGGACCTCAAAACCACATTTCTACCACTAAAAATCCATTGGATTTCAGTGGTTAAAAGGCCAAATAAAGATTGCCTCAAAGGTCTTAAAAGATGGCACCAAGCTCAAGCAATAAGGCACACAAGAGAGTAGAACACCCTCAACACCAAAGAGGCCTCAGACAACCATTTTAAACACTTGAAAACAAATCTTTTTTTAGTTGAAAACAAGGCCTAAAACAATATGCAAAGAGGGCCAAATAAGCAATGAAAATAAAGCTTTAAAGAGGATATGAGACTCACCCTTGAAGCACAGCAATAACAGCAAGTTTCTGAGGCAAAACCAAGCTAAAACCACTCAAATACAAACTCCAAGAACCTCAGCTGAAGAGTGAAGGTGTTTAACTAGGTGTTGTAGTGCAAAAGTGAAGAGAAAATACACTTTAAGGCACAAACTAGTACAAATATATATATATAGAGAGAGAAATATAGAGAGAGAGAAATAGAGAGAGAGAGGGATATGTATAGCCCTAATCCAAATTTTCTAAACCTCTCAAAGGGGAGAGGAGCCTCCCTTATATAGAATCACAAGTCTCAAGCTTGTTGGACAAGCTAGAGGCTTGTTACAATCCCTCCATACACGTGTATGGAGGATGCATTCTATGTTCACCAGCTGGCACAGCTGGCAATAAAAATATTTGCAAAAGCAAGAAAAAGGGCCTCGGCCAAAAAACATTGCCGACCAACCATTAAAGGTGTCGATCGGCCATCAGTGAAGCCGACTGGCCACCACTGATAGCCGATGGAAAGAGGGCATGGCCGATGGGCAAGGGGTCTGGCCGGTGGGTTGTAAGGCTGGCCATTAGGCCACCCTCTTCCCTCAGAAACAAAGCCACAAGCTCTTGGTTCACAACCAAGCACAAAACAGACAAGTTGAGAGGCTCCAAGGCAAGGCGCACAGCCGAGACCTTCAGGAACTCAAAAGAAACACGAGCATGGATGATCATCGAGTGTTCAAACGATGACGCCCAAGTCTTGAGGACGGTCAAAAATTGGGTGTCTACACACATGTTGGCCTATAAGCAAGGCATAATATACAACCCTCAAAAGCTATGAAGAAGTGAAGTATATGAGAGTGTAACTACACTATATGCACTGAAATTACATACTAAATGGTGCCATACCATGCAAACATCACATGCGTAACATGTTAAAGGCCTCAAAACTCAAAACTAGTCAAGGCCCTTTACACTACAACCATACTAAGCAATGCTCAAATGACCTTGACCATTCAAAACTGACCTAAGGCAGGTCAAAATAGTAGCAAAAAGATGCTAGACTTGCAGCATAGATGGCAAGAAAGATATGCTCATGTATTGACTCACAAACAAGGCATGATGCTAAACTTCTCAAAAGCATTGAAAGAGTGATAAACATGAGAGTATGACAGAAGTTTATGCTCTGAAATTAAATATCAAATGATGCCATATCACACAAACATCACAAATAATGGATGCTAGGGGTCTCAAAACACAAGACTAGCAAAGCCAGTTACACTATAGCCCTACAAGGCAAGCCATACATGACCAAGAACACTTGGAATAGAGTTTAAGCATGCTAAAAAAAGGCCAAAAGCATGCTGAAATAGAGCCAAAACAAGCTAGAACAATAGGCCAAAATGCTAAGCATGTAAGTCTAACAAGTAGGATTACACTACAAGTGCAAGAAGCATGCAAGAGGTGACCAAACAAGCAAAAAATAGAGTTATGGAAGGTCCAAAAAGTCACAAAAATATGCTTGAACTCAGCTTAAAAGAAGGAGAAATGTATGCTCATTTGGTAGGCTAACAAGTCATGCAAGCAAGACAGGAGGAGAGGGGAACACCCCCTCCTATTTGGGACCTCAAAACAAGGTTTTTACCACTGAAAATTCTCTGGATTTCAGTGTTTAAAATGCCAAGAAAATTTGTTTTGAAAGGCCTTGAAAGATGGCACAAAAGCTTCACAAGCAAAGAGACTAGAAGGGTGGACCACCCTCAAACTCAAAAGGGGCTTAAACCACCATTTTTAAGACTGAAAAACAGAGTTTTCTTCAGTTCAAAACCAAGCCAAAAACAGTTTGCAAAGGTGGTAAAAACAAGTATGAAAATAAGCTTAAAAGAGGGGGATGCTCACCCTTGAAGCATAGCACAAGAACAACCACTTTTCTTGAGCCAAAACCACCTTTTAGAGCTCAAAAAAAGTCCCAAGCTACCTCAACCCAAAGATGATCCACTCTTGTTAAGGGTCGATAGGTTGAAGATGGTTGTATGCAAGCTTCTAGCACTAAAAGCTTTAGAGAGGGAGGAATGTAGAGAGAGAGGTGTAGAGAGAGAGGCTCCCAAAACTCTTCCCAAATGTTCTAACCCTTCAATATGAGATATTTGGCTTCAATATATAGCAATATACAAGCTTTAGGTCAAAAATATCTCAAGAGAGACAGCTGTGCCAGCTGGAACAACAAATATCTGCTAAAACTGCTTTCTGCCATCAATGGCCGACACTTGATCACTGTTGGCCGACACTTTATCATTGTTGGCCGGCATGGGGTCACTTATGGATGGCATGGGGCTGGAATTGGCCATTCATGGCCGGCACATGGCCAAAAAAATCCCATTCATGGTCATAAACTTCCACCTCTGGTTAGACAGAAAATTCTGCTTTTTGGGCCCGACTTCAACCGGTCATAACTCCTTCATCTGGACTCCTTTGCAGGTAATTCTTGAGCCTAAATTGAAGCCCTGGAAGTATTCTTTCCAATGATGAAATCCTCACATCGAAATGCCAACTGCTAAGAGATATGCTCCTTTTAGTGGAGATTGCTCAGTTTCGATCTTATCGGGATTCATGCCGATCTTCTCCCAAACTTGGTTTTTTCTCTCCTCTCCTCTTTTCTTCAACTCCAAACCCCTAAACAAGGTGTTTTGAAATATTTTTCAAAGATTTCATCTCTCTTTCATTCATTTCCACTCTGTCCTTGCTCGGTTTACCGAAAAACGCAACACTTAATGAAATGTGAGCCTCGGAACATCGTAGGAACTTTTTCAGAGATATTTCGAAAGAGAGGGTTTTAAGGTCTCAAAATATTTTGATCCAGATCATTTTGGTCCAAAAAGGGGTATGAAGTTGGGATTCGACTCTCTCCTTACCGAAGAAATCGAATCTTTGTACTGCACAACTTTCATCACCAAATAAACGATCAGTAGTACCCAAATCTTAAGGGCGGTAAAAAATGGGATGTCTATAAAAATATATATATTATAGTTGTTATGTCATTAATTGTATATTCTAAATTCACAATAAGTATAGCGATCCCGATTTTCCTCCATTGTATATTGTGTTCCGGACTTAGGTTCCGTAGTGTTGGTTGTTGTTTATATCTTGTTTTCATCCTTTAATTCCTCATATTAGAGTTTTGGGATGTATTGGGCAGGTTTGTATCAGGTTGGGAGTGTTTTGAAACAAATGGTTGTTGTCCAGATTTTTGGTTTCTTCGCTCGAGCGAGCATTGGGTTTTAGTTCCTTCGCTCGAGCCAGGGTTTCTTCGCTCGAGCGAGCTTTGAGTGGTGTGTCTCTTCGCTCGAGCGAGCACTCTTGCGCTTAAGTGTGCGTCTGTGTCTCTTTTTGACCTGAAGGTTGTATTTCCTAGCTCGAGCGAGCTTTCCTTCGCTCGAGCAAGCGAGCTCTATGTTTTGTGTTTCTTCGCTCGAGCAAGGACTCTTACGCTCGAGCATGCTTCTGGGTTGCAGACCTGAAGCTTCGCATTGTGCGATCAAATGAGGCTTCTTACGCTCGAGCGAGGTGTTTGTTGTGTCTGGTCACTCGAGCGACCACTTCTTCGCTCAAGCGAACCTCGTATATATCAGTTAGCAGCAGCGGGTTGTACTTCACTTTTTGATCTCCTTTTCATCTTAAACCCTAGATCTGACTCTCTCTCTCTCTATACACACACTCTCTTTACAAATACACCTAGTTCTAGTGGTCTTCTACCTTAGTGTCTTTGTAAGAAAGGTAGAGCTTCGCGTGGGCTTCATTTTGATCTGAAGAGTTGTGGGTTTGGAGCATCTTTCAATTTTATTCTTCATCTTCTTGAGCTTCCACTTGAGGTAGGGATAAACTACTCGTCTTTATGAGCTTTAACATAAATTTTAGTCATTTTGATTAAAAGCCTATAGCTGAGTGAAAGTGGGAGCATGTTACGATGGACTTCATTATGGGTCTTCCGAGGACTCAACGGGGTAGTGATGCCATTTGGGTGGTCGTTGACCGATTGACTAAGTCGTCGCATTTTATTGCTATGAGCGTAAGTGACTCGATAAATTATCTGGCCGACTTGTATATTAGGGACATAGTGAGGTTGCATGGGGTCCCTGTGACGATTGTTTCGGATAGAGATCCACGTTTCACTGCCCGGTTGTGGCAGAGTTTGCAAAGTACCTTGGGCACTAGATTGACCTTTAGTACTGCGTATCATCCTCGGACTAACGAGTAGTCCGAGCGTACTATTTAGATCCTTGAGGATATGCTTAGAGGCTGTGTCCTTGACTTTAAGGGTTCGTGGGAGAGGCATTTTCCCTTAGTGGAGTTTGCCTATAACAATAGTTTCCAATCGAGTATTGGCATGGCACTGTTTGAGGCCTTGTATGGTCAGCCGTGTAGATCTCCTGTATGTTGGGCCGAGGTGGGTGATGCACCTTTGTTAGGTCCAGAGTTGGTTCGAGAAACGACGAAGAAAGTGGTACTTATCCGTAAGAGGCTAGCTACGGCTTAGAGTCGCCACAAAAGTTATGCCAATCGTAGGAGGAGACCTTTGTCTTTTGAGGTGGGAGATCATGTCTTTTTGAAAATATGAGGTTTGGGAAGAGTGGGAAGTTGTCCCCTCGGTTTATTGGCCCTTTTGAGATCCTTGAACGGATTGGGGAGGTTGCTTATCATTTGGCATTACCGCCACAAATTTTTGGGGTTCATGACGTGTTTCATATTTGTATGCTTTGGAAGTATGAGCCGGATCCATCGCATGTATTAGATTGGATCGACTTAGAGATAGATGAGGATGCCTTGTATGAGGAGAGATCGGTGAGAGTCTTGGATAGACAGGATCAAGTTTTGCGAGGCAAGACAATTCCCTTGGTAAAAGTATTGTGGAAATATCACGGAGTCGAGGAAGCGACTTGGGAACGTGAATTAGAAGTCCGACAAAAATATCCGGATTTATTTGTTGATGCATAGGTATGTATTGAGAATTAATTTTGTTATGAGAAGTATAAACATTGTATATGTTTTAACTTGTAAGAACATTGTATATGTTATAATTGTTTGGGAAGAATATGGATTTAATATAAACATTGTATATGTTTTGAGAATGTGGAATATTGATGATGTTGTATCATTTTTGGAAGCATTGTCTATGCTATGTATGATTTTTGAAAATTTGCACTTTGGTTGAACATTGTAAATGTTTTGGAAAATAGAAAATTTCATTTTAATTTGGGACTTGTGAATCGAATCGGTGTGAATAGATGACCGGAGAATGGGTCATGGTGTTGAACTTGCGGGAATGACATGGCTTTGAGGCATGATTTGAAATTTCGGGGACGAAATTCTTTAAGGGGGGAGGTTATAGCGACCCCGGTTTTGACCCGTCACTTGTAGTGTTTCGAACTCGGGTTTGTATGGTTTGGATGGTGGTTCACATCTTGTTTCCCTTGTCTTCCCCTTAATGTTGGTTATTGGGTTGCAGTTGTGTGTTTGGAACAAGTTGGTTGCTTGTTTTTCCAAAACCTTGTTGCCTAGAAATTTGCCTCTTCGCTCGAGCGAGCTCTGTGAAAACGTTTCTTCGCTCGAGCGAGCTTTCCTTCGCTCGAGCATGCGTCTGCGTCTCTGTAAAACCTGAAGAGTGGTGTTGTTCGCTCGAGAGAGCACTCCTTCGCTCGAGCGAGCTTTCCTTCGCTCGAGCGTGCTTCTGCGTTGCAGACCTGAAGCTTTGCATTGTTTGCTCTAGCGAGCATGCTTTCGCTCACGCGAGGCGACCTTTTTGTGTCTGGTCGCTCGAGCGAGAACTCCTTCGCTCGAGCGAGCCTGTTATACATCAGTTCACAGCAACACCGTTTTGGCTTCATTTTTGATCTCTTTCTCACCCACAAACCCTAAATCTGCAGCTTCTCTCTCTAGAAGCCACCTTTCTCTCTAAGGTTTCATCTAAATCCATTGTATTCTTGACCCTAGTGTCTTTGAGAATAAGGTAGAGGGCTTCAAGAGCTTCGTATTGATCTAAGTAAAAGTGGGTTTCGTCATCTTTGAAGTTTCACCTTGTTGCTTGGGTTTTCTACACTTGAGGTAGAGATTTTCTACATTGTAGTATGGTTTTTAGCTTAGTTATTTTCTATTGTGCATAGGTGATGAGATTTGGTTGTGGTTTGGACAAATCTAAGATTTGAGAGTTATATAAAAGAGGGGTTTTTGATGTATAGGAGATAAATGATGTATAGGGTTGAATATAAGATCTTGGTGCACCAAAATAGTTGATTTTGGGAGTTTGGGTCAATGTTGGAAAAAGGGGGATTTTTGCCCTAATTTGATAAAATGATTATTTTGTATAAATAATTGGAATTAACATTGAATATGTTAAATTGGATGATTATTGATATAAATGGTGATATTGGATATGTATTACCTCACCTGTGGAAGTTTTGAATAAACTATTAAATCCGATATTGAATATATCTTGGGAATAATTGTATTGGGCTATCGGTGGAGGATATCTATGATTGTTATAAAAATTGTATGAAGATGAGGCAATTTAATGCTAAGCTATTGTTGGTGTCATTGAATATGACCATGTTGTAAATACATTGTATATGTATGTTTATTGGGAGGAGAAAGGGGATGTACTCCATATATGTGACCATGTTATAAATACATTGTATATGTATGTTTATTGGCAGGAGAAAGGGGATGTACTCCATATATGATTATGTTTATAAATACATTGCATATGTATATTTGTTTGAGGAGGAAAAAGGAGATGGACTCCATTTAAAGCAAGTTGGCCAGAGTGTCTTGGGTGAAAGACCCAAAAATATATATAAATGGGTGCCGGTTCATTCGGATGAAATATCTGTAAAATGGCAAGTTTGAAGTGTTTATGTATATGTTTGCATAATTGGAAAACCATTGAGTTGTAGTCTCATTTTGGCTGTTGAAAGATAATGAATTTAACTCATAAATTGAGTGGTATAAATATGAACTGGAAATGAAGTGAAGGAAAAGGGAATAAAATTGGCCTTAGTGGCATATGGATATGTAGGCCTTGTGGATGCTTCCATGTCGGTATTGTTTATGTACGTGGTATTTATACCTTTGCTAAACTTCATAAATTGTGTTAAATTATTTCTACTGGGCTGTTGGCTCACTTTATAAGGGAATACCATTTTTCAGATGCAGATGAGGTGTTTCCTCCAAGGCAATAGCGTGGGTGGATTTCAGGAAGCAAGAGCTTCTTATCTATGTCTTATTGTGTTAATGTTGATTATTTGTAAAGCCAAGGGCTTAAGATGTAATGAGCGAGACTCAATTTGTGTAACCAAGCAATGATTTGGAAAGATATAAGCCTATATGGCATTTAATTGTTTGTTAAACTGTAAACTCTGATGTATGAAAGTATGTTGTTTCTCATATTTATTCCGCATATGAGTTATCTTTATTGTATTATTTTGGGGTCGTTACATTTGGCATTTGTGATGCTTTTATTGGACTGAATGGGGTGATCTTTTTGAGTTGTCATGTATAGTTGTTTTTTCATGAGAAGAATCATAGAAAAAGAATGAAATCTTTATTGATAATGTTGGAAATTGGGTCAGGAATTGGACCCGAACTTGGGCGCCCATGTGGCATGACCCATGGCCCATTCAAATTACTAATGTAATTTGAATTTCTGTTTATCCTGTTAGGATAACCCACTATCTCTATCCAATCTATCTTATCCTATTAAGATATAGGGATGTGAGATTATATATATCTGATATATTTAATAGATATTAGATGTGTTATGCTGATTTACCCATAACATTTTCCCATACTCTCTCTCTCTAACTCTCTCCCATCGAAGAACGATCCAGCCTTTGCACTTGAATAGAGTGGGTGATACTCATACTGTGGTATCAATCTATTGCTGGATGTTCTTAGTTCTAGATTAAAGAAGCACGGGATTTACCCAAAAAGTTCTTCGTTTCGGATTCTATCGCACAAGGTATGGCTTGAATCCTTTTATCCGCTGCGTTATATATATACATATATATCTTACATTGGTATCAGAGCTATAAATGGGTATTTTCGTGCTTTTTTTTGTGCATTAAAATATGTATATAATTATATATATACACATGATATATGCATGACAAATTAATATTTTCCGAACATTCTTCTTTCAATCTGAAATTAAATATGTTGTAATATATTTCATGTAAAATATATCTGCCAAGTTTCAGTAAAATCGAACGGTCAAATTTTGAGAAAAATGGAGATTCATATTTAATTTTTCGTAACTTTGAATGCATGCTGGTTTTACATGCTTTGTTTCTATGTTATGAAAATTATGTATTTGGAATCCTTGTTTCGATACCTTGGAAATGGTATATTATGGGCCAGATTTTGACTTACGGTTGATGAGAAAAAGTAAACCCTAATTTGGGTCTGTTTTGTGTTTTTTGATGGCTTAAGGAAGAAGATGAAGTGCAGAGTTTGTGCACTTCCACTCTCATGAGAGAGAGAGTGTGCTACACTCCATTATTTGTGTTTGTTAAGTGTCATTTTTGAGTCCACCAATATTTTTATTTTGGAAAATGGAGTGCGGCAATACTAAAATTGGAACAGAAAACACCCCAGAAGGCGGCGAGTGATCCGTGCTTGTAATCTATGTTTGTGGAACAGGTGTAACAACTTTCCTCCTCTGGTTTCACAAAATCTACTAACTCTTGTACTGATGATTGCAATAATTCCGTAGGTCGATTCTTTATTTAAAATTATTAAAGAAAATCAGGAGTTGACGTTTAATATTCTTATTGTAACCAGCTTGCTTTCGAACTTTGTTTAAAATTCCTTCTTTCGTCCAATTCACACGAATACTAGGAGAATATGTACCCTATAAAAAACATAAACTATGACATACTTCTGTTAACATAATCAATCATATAAAACTTCAACCAATAAGCACTTTGTTAAAACTAAAAATGTCATGCCCCACTTTTTATTACTCGGATTTCCATTACCAAAGCCTTTATTATAAATTTTGTTTCAGAGATGACATACAGAAGCTTACCAAATTTATAAGGAATACATGAATAATGATTCTCTCATTCGGATATAAAATGAATGCAATATGAACATAACTAAATAAAGTGCCTGCAGGCTTACATCATTTAAATCAAGAGAAAGGGTATAACCCTTTACATCTATGACGTTCCGCCTACATATAAAAAGGCCCCGTGGCCAACAAATAAGGAAGATCCGAAAATCTTATAGCACATCTTGATAATCACCTGAAAAAGATTCAACAACGTGGGATGAACATAAAGTCTAGTAGGGATCTCAACTTGATCCTCAACAATAACAACTTACAGATAACTATGATCATGAATACTAATCTCATACCATATAAATAATGTGACATTTTATAACCAAAGTATACTTATATAAACACTTTTCTCAAAACGTTCAGTTTATTCAACAACATTAAGTTTCGCTTTTACTACCCATTTTCCCATCTAACAATTATTGCACGATAACCATATTTTCCATTTTGTAACAAACTACCACATAGCCTCCACTTTATTTTCAAAACACGTTCATCAAATCTGTTTTCTTCACATTATTTAGAATCCAATATAAAACCCAAGCCCTTTTTCCACACGTTCATCATATTCTCGATCTTAAGTTCAAATTTAACGAGACATTACAAACAAAGAGTTTATGGTAAGAATTCCCCTCAACCACTCTTTAGCACGGTCAAATACACACAGGCACCTCTACTCATTGCACAAGACTATTTAACCTTACCGAATCATGATCACCATAACACGTAATACACATAACCAAATAAGACAAAAAATACATATATATATATATATAAATCTCCGCTCTACTTGCCAAAAGCGCATTAAGCCAATGATACATATCTTGACAATACCATGCCAATTTACCAGACACCAGCTGGAAGGGAATGGTACCTCTGCTAATTTACCAGGTGCTAGTTGGAAGGGACTGGTACCTCTGATTATCAGCGCAACGTACATAGCCAATTTACCATGCGCTAGCTGGAAGGGAATGGGACCTCTGATTATCAACGCAGCACACATACATCCTCAACCATCACAACAAACCACATTCATAGATAACACGAGTGTACTACAGATATATAATCATTTCAACATTTACAATGTCATCCTCCACCGATGACCAAGGACAAAACCTCTAACAACATATATTAAACACATAATACCATTAACCACTTCTCATGAATCTTTGGATCCAATTACACAATAATAAAATAAAATATATTTGTGATCAATCCCAAGTAAAATCCCGAAATTCACACAATGTTAGTCTTCCATTCTTTCATTTCAAAATCAATTACCTTATTCCTCCACATTAATGTTCTCCACCCTTTGCCTCAATCCATTTATTTCATTACACCAAAACATAACTACCTCAATTTTCTTCATTTAAAATAAGGGGTTTCAATCATGGCTAGCAAAGTTATAATTTGTACAATTTCTATTTAACGGTAGTATACCCAATGATATTCTAATCTCTTGGTTAATTTCATTCTCTTCAATATACACATTATTAATTCATCACAATCAACTTTGACCAACACAATACTAGGTCAACATTAAAAATTTAAGAGGTTCAATTAATCTCTAATAACTCAACAACTCATCATGTTTAATTATAATCAATCCAACCCAATTTATTCTTAATTCAATTTCCAAATCATTTATCACATTTGTTAAATTCATAACACATTTCATTCACGATTCAACCCCTATTTATCTATTAGGCATTACTACAAAAATTAGGGCTTTATGCCTTTAATCATGAATATATTAAATCACACCCCAAATTTAACCCAACATCACCCATCTCATGAAATTTCAATCTCTACACCCATATTTTATACCCTCTATCATGATTTTCGAAAATAATCCATAACAACATGGTTTTATGCAATACAAACTTACCACATGACTATCTATAGGGGAAGCATTGAAGAAAATCAAGGAAATCCCTACCTCAAGGGAGAAGAGGAGAAAGTGCCCAAAAACCGACCTCGCCGAAATACGATCTTCATCGGTCAAGACGAAGCCCTCGATACGCTTATCATTTTGGTATAAGGGACTAACATCAAAATGTCTACAGATTTCTTGAGATCAAAGAAGATGTAAAACTTTGAGGGTTTGGGTAAAGAGAGATGAGAGAAAAAGGAAAGAAATATTATAGAGAGAGAGTGATATATCAGCAAATGAGAGGAAAGGGGCCAAAAGTACAAAAATATAGCTGAAAAGCTCAAAAAACAGAGCAGAAAACGCGTACTCCCGCACATGCGGCGCCCACTCCCGCACGTGCGGTGCGGCTTCCTGCACGTGCGGCTCCCACCCCCACACGTGCGGTCTCCCCGCACCTCCACTTGCGCACTTGTCTTTTAGCCAGTGTGCTCATAACCCCAACCTCAATTTCCCGCACGTGCGGCCTGGTCTCCCGTACGTGCGGCCTAAGTCCTCGCACGTGCGGCGCTGGCCCTCCAGCCTGGAAAAACCCCGACTTCACACCCGACACCCCGGAGTCGACCTTGCACCCTCCAAAACGAGTGAAAACTCGAAAGAGGAATAACGCAACCGAAAAAGTGTAGAGAAGAGATTTTCAACGACGACTTACCCAACGTAAGACAAAGGAAACGAGACGGCTTTCGAACCGGTCATCACAAAAAAATTTACATAATTTTGGTTGCTAAAGTATGCACTCGGTGTTACTCTAATACCTAAATGTGTATAAAAATGCTCTACATATCAAAAGCTATTTGAATTCATCATTATATTTAAGGGTATTTTTGGAACAAATATTACAGTTAAAAAAAAGAAAAGAATTAAAAAAAACTTTTGGCCTCTAAAATTTGTTATCAGTGTTATCATTCTAGTTCCATATTTATAAATTTAGTCTCCAATATAAAACTGTGTATTAAGTGGTTAATATATTTGACATTCATGATGCTTTTATTGGACTCAATGGGGTGATCTTTATGAGTTGTGACATATAGTTGTTTTTTCATGAGAAGAATCATAGAAAAAGAACGAAATCTTTATTGATAATGTTGGAAATTGGGTCAGGAATTGGACCCGGACTTGGGCGCCCATGTGGCATGACCCATGGCCCATTCAAATTACTAATGTAATTTGAATTTCTATTTATCCTGTTAGGATAACCCACTATCTCCATCCAATCTATCTTATCCTATTAGGAGATAGAGATATGGGATTATATATATCTGATATATTTAATAGATATCAGATGCGTTATGCTGATTTACCTATAACATTTTTTCCCATACTCTCTCTCTCTAACTCTCTCCTATCAGAGAACGATCTAGCCTTTGCACTGTGAATAGAGTGGGTGATACTCATACTGTGGTATCAATCCATTGTTGGATGGTCTTAGTTCGTGATTAAAGAAGCACAGGATTTACCCAAAAAGTTTTTCATTTCGGATTCTATTGCACAAGATATGGCTTGAATCCTTTTACCCGCTACGTTATATATATCTTACAATGGTATCAGAGATATAAATGGGTATTTTCGTGCTTTTTTTTTTTTTTTGCATTAAAATATGTATATAATTATATATATGTACACATGATATATGCATGAAAAATTAATATTTTCCGAACATTCTCTTATCAATCCGAAATTAAATATGTTGTAATATATTTCATGTAGAATATATCTGCCAAGTTTCATTAAAAACAAACGGTCAAATTTTGAGAAAAATGGAGATTCATATTTAATTTTTCGCAACTTTGAATGCATGCTGGTTTTACATGCTTTGTTTCTATGTTATGAAAATTATGTATTTAGAATCTTTGTTTCGATACCTTGGAAATGGTATATTATGGGCCAGATTTCGAGATTGATGAGAAAAACCAAACCCTAATTTGGGTCCGTTTTGTGTTTTTTGATGGCTTAAGGAAGAAGATGAAATGCAGAGTTTGTGCACTTCCACTCTCATTAGAGAGAGAGTGTGCTACACTCCATTATTTGTGTTTGTTAATTGCCATTTTTGAGTCCACCAATATTTTTATTTTGGAAAATGGAGTGTGGCAGTACTAAATTTGGAACAGAAAACACCCCGGAAGGCGGCGTGTGATCCGTGCTTGTAATCTATGTTTGTGGAACAGGTGAAACAACTTTCCTCCTCGGGTTTCACAAAATCTACTAACTCTTGTACAGATAATTGCAATAATTTCGTAGGTCGATTCTTTATTTCAAATTATTAAAGAAAATCAGGAGTTGAGATTTAATATTCTTATTGCAACCAACTTGCTTTCGAACTTTGTTTAAAATTCCTTCTTCCATCCAATTCAGACGAATACTAGGAGAATATGTACCCCATAAAAAACATAAATTATAACATACTTCTGTTAACATAATCAATCATATAAAACTTCAACCCATAAGCACTTTGTTAAAACTAAAAAACTTACATGATTTTTGTTGCTAAAGTATGCACTCGGTGTTACTCTAATCCCTAAATGTGTATAAAAATGCTCTCCGTATCAAAAGCTATTCGAATTAATCATTATATTTAAGGGTATTTTTGTTACAAATATTACAGTTAAAAAAAAGAAAAGAATTAAAAAAAACTTTTGGCCTCTAAAATTTGTCCTCAGTGTTATTATTCTAGTTTCATATTTATAAATTTAGTCTCCAATATAATGCTGTGTATTAAGTGGTTACCATATTTGGCATTCGTGATGCTTTTGTTGGACTCAATGGGGTGATCTTTTTGAGTTGTGACATATAGTTGTTTTTTCATGAGAATAATCATAGAAAAAGAACGAAATCTTTATTGATAATGTTGGAAATTGGGTCGGGAATTGGACCCGGACTTGGGTGCCCATGTGGCATGACCTATGGCCCATTCAAATTACTCATGTAATTTGAATTTCTGTTCATCCTGTTAGGATAACCCACTATCTCCATCCAATCTATCTTATCCTATTAGGAGATAGGGATGTGAGATTATATATATCTGATATGTTTAATAGATATCAGATGCGTTATGCTGCTTTACCCATAACATTTTTTCCCATATACTCTCTCTAACACTTTCCCATCAGAGAACGTTTTAGACTTTGCACTATGAATAGAGTGGGTGATACTCATACTGTGGTATCACTCAATTGCTAGGTGTTCTTTGTTCGTGATTAAAGAAGCACGTGATTTACCCCTAAGGTTCTTCGTTTCGTATTCTATCACACAAGGTATGGCATAAATCCTGTTACCCGCTGCATTATATGTATCTTACATTGGTATCAGAGCTATAAATTTGTATTTTCGTGCTTTTTTTTTGTGCATTAAAATATGTGTATAATTATATATATACACATGATATATGCATGAAAAATTAATATTTTCCGAACATTCTCCTATCAACTTGAAATTTACAGATGTTGTAGTATATTCCATGTAGAATATATCTTCGAAGTTTCATGAAAATCGAACGGTCAAGTTTTGAGAAAAATGGAGATTCATATTTAATTTTTTGTAACTTTGACTGCATGTTGGTTTTACATGCTTTGTTTTTATGTTATGAAAATTATAGATTTGGATTCCTTGTTTCGATACCTTCGAAATGGTATGTTATGGGCCTGATTCTGATTTAAGGTTGATGAGAAAAAGCAAACCATAATTTGGGTTCATATTGTGTTTTTTGATAGCTTAAGGAAGAAGATGAAGTGCAGAGTTTCTGCATTTTCACTATCATTAGAGAGAGAGAGAGTGCTACACTCCATTATTTGTGTTTGTTAAATGCCATTTTTGAGTCCACCAATATTTTTATTTTTGAAAATGCAGTTCGACGGTACTTAAATTGGACCAGAAAACACCGCAGAAGGCGGCGCGTGATCTGTGCTTGTAATCCTTGTTTATCGAACAGGTATAGCAATTGTACTCCTTTGGTTTCACACAATCTCCTAACTCTTATACTGATAATTGCAATAATTCTGTACATCGATTCTTTATTTAAAATTATTAAAGAAAATCAGGAGTTGACGTTTACTATTCTTATTGCAACCAGCTTGCTTTCGAACTTTGTTTAAAATTCCTTCTTTCATCCAATTCACACAAATACTAGGAGAATATGTACCTTATAAAAAAAAATAATTTATGACATACTTTAGTTAACATAATCAATCATATAAAACTTCAACCAATAAGCACTTTATTAAAACTAAAAAATTTACATGATTTTGGTTGCTAAAGTATGTGCTCGGTGTTACTCTAATCCCTAAATGTGCATAAAAATGCTCTCTATATCAAAAGATATTCGAATTCATCATTATATTTAAGGGTATTTTTGGAACAAATATTACAAATAAAAAAAAGAAAAGAATTAAAAAAAAAAAAACTTTTGGCCTCTTAAATTTGTCCTCAGTGTTATTATTCTAGTTTCATATTTATAAATTCAGTCCCCAATATAATACTGTGTATTAAGTGGTCACTATATTTGGCATTCGTGATGCTTTTGTTGGACTCAATGGGGTGATCTTTTTGAGCTGTGACATATAGTTTTTTTTCATGAGAAGAATCATAAAAAAAGAACAAAATCTTTATTGATAATGTTGGAAATTGGGTCGGGAATTGGACCCGGATTTGGGTGCCCATGTGGCATGACCCATGGCTCATTCAAATTACTCATGTAATTTGAATTTCTATTTATCCTGTTAGGATAACCCACTATCTCCATCCAATCTATCTTATCCTATTAGGAGATAGGGATGTGAGATTATATATATATGATCTATTTAATAGATATCGAACGCGTTATCTTGATTTTCCCATAACATTTTTTCCCATACTCTCTCTAATACTCTCACATCGGAGAACGTTGCGGACTTTGCACTGCGAATAGAGTAGGTGATACTCATACTGTGGTATCACTCAATTGCTAGGTGTTCTTTGTTCGTGATTAAATAAGCACGTGATTTACCCCTAAGGTTCTTTGTTTCGTATTCTATCACACAAGGTATGGCATAAACCCTATTACCCACTGCATTATATATATCTTACATTGGTATCAGAGCTATGAATTGGTATTTTCGTGCTTTTTTTTGTGCATTAAAATATATGTATAATTATATATATATATACACATGATATATGCATGAAAAATTAATATTTTCTGAACATTCTCCTTTCAACCTGAAATTTACAGATCTTGTAGTATATTTTATGTAGAATATATCTGCCAAGTTTCATGAAAATCGAACGGTCAAGTTTTGAGAAAAATGGAGATTCATATTTAATTTTTCGCAACTTTGACTGCATGCTAGTTTTCCATGCTTTGTTTTTATGTTATGAAAATTATTGATTTGGAATCCTTGTTTCGATACTTTCGAAATGGTATATTATGGGCTTGATTCTGTCTTACGGTTGATGAGAAAAAGTAAACCCTAGTTTGGGTTCGTTTTGTGTTTTTTGGTGGCTTAAGGAAAAAGATAAAGTGCAGAGTTTCAACACTTCCACTCTTGTTAGAGAGAGAGAGTGTGTGCTAGACTCCATTATTTGTGTTTGTTAAATGCCATTTTTGAGTCCAATATTTTTATTTTGGAAAATGAAGTCCGACAGTACTAAAATTGGACCAGAAAACACCCCGGAAGATGGCGCGTGATCCGTGCTTGTAATCCTTGTTTATGGAACAGATATGGCAACTTTACACCTCTGGTTTCACACAATCTCGTAACTCTTGTACTGATAATTGTAATAATTCTGTAGGTTGATTTTTATGTAAGTTTATTAAAGAAAATCAAGAGTTGACGTTTAATATTCTTATTACAACCAGCTTGCTTTTGAACTTTGTTTAAAATTCCTTCTTCCATCCAATTCACACGAATACTAGGAGAACATGTACCTTATAAAAAAAATAATTTATGACATATTTCTGTTAACATAATCAATCATATAAAACTTCAACCAATAAGCAATTTATTAAAACTAAAAAATTTACATGATTTTGGTTGCTAAAGTATGCACTCGGTGTTACTCTAATCCCTAAATGTGTATAAAAATGCTTTACATATCAAAAGCAATTCATATTCATCATTATATTTAAGGGTATTTAAGGGTATTCCCATGTAATCTTTGATAATAAAATAAAAATGGAGATTATGATTTATCACTTGTATTTTGTATATTGATCTTCCTATACTAAACTATGATTTGAAGGTATAATCAACCTGCATTCAAATACATACTTATTCTCATAAGTTTCCTGCTCAACTTTTGGTCATCTCCTTCCCAATTTAATATTTCAAGTGTACCTTACACATGTCAATCATCTTTTTCAATCAAAATTTTGAAGCGAACTCGAAGCGAATTACAACTTTTCGAGACACTTTCATAATTTTGATAACCCTAAGAATTAAATAAAATTTACTTTTAATTCTTGGTATCCTCAATATGTGAAAAGACCCTTTTTTGAACCTTAGCTACTTTTCAAGATCCATAGTGTTTTGCCATAAGACCAACTTGCATTGACCCGACCCATTGGAGATAAAAGTATATAAATAAACCTTTGTTTGTCCAAACAACACTCTTACCTTTTGACTCTTAGAACTCAACTTTGCATTTTTCACTTCTTCTTGCAAATCGTAATTTTTTGCTTCCAATGGCTTCTGGTTCTCAAGTTATTGATATTGTTCCCCTTAGGGAAATACTTCCTCACTCTCTCTTATTACAAAATATGATTTTTGACTTAACCTTTGAGGTAAATTTTCCTGACAGCCCCCATAGATACTCACATTTCCATCCCTTACGGTGACAATAGGGGTTTGGGCCCAGCTTTTAATGAGGCTCCACTAGCAGCAATGTTAAATCTTTACCCTCACCTTGAAGATCATACAATGCTCTACCAGCATCATCTTTCTTGGAGTTCTTGGACAGGGGCCAAACCCCTTTGAATGTGGCTCGTTGTTAAGAAAGACTGGACAACTTGGTATGATCGAGTCACAGTGGCCCACGAACGAAGAGACCATAACAAGAGTTAAAATTATGTACTTCCTTTCACTATCTAGGTATTCCATTCCTCAGGATCCTTACCTAATCCCTGTTGCTTTATGCCACTGGAATCCTGTCTTCAATTTCTTTCATTTTAGAAGTGGTATGATGGCCCCTATTATCCTTGACATGTGCCATTTATTTGGCTTATATCCTACTGGGAAAACGTTCACCCCTTCTATGGGATGCTTTTGGGGATACCAAGTGCACCCAACAATTTAGACTCCCGATCTCCTGATCTAGTCTCACTAGTGCAATGTGAAACAACATATGAGAGTTTAAATCCGACAACTTTTATAGAAAATCCATTTTATTGCAAAATATTGCCATAAATGGACTATATCACTAGATTTCAGAGTCCCCACTTAATCTTTTAGGAAAATGTAGTGATCTCGATTTTGACCCAGTCAACTTCGGGGGTTAAATTCCTAGGGCATGTAGTATCAAGGAAAGGGGTGATTGTAGATTCATCCAAGATAGAGGCAGTGCAAGATTGGGCACAACCTAAGAATGCTTTCAAGATTCGTAGTTTCTTGGGGTTGGTCGGGTATTACCGTCGGTTTGTGAAAGATTTCTCTAGACTAGCTTCACCTTTGACTAAGTTGACGAGGAAAGAAATCAAAATCGTGTGGAGTGAGACTTGTGAGAAGTCGTTCCAAGAGCTTAAGATTAGACTCACCACTGCTCCAGTACTGATTATACCGGAGAGGGGTTTGGGTTATTTAGTTTATTGTGATGCTTCACGAGAAGGTCTAGGTTGTATATTGATGCAAGAGGGTAAAGTAGTAGCCTATGGCTCACGGCAGTTGAAAACACATGAGAGAAATTATCCCACCCATGACTTAGAGTTAGCAACAGTGATATTTGCCTTAAAGATCTGGAGGCACTATCTGTATGGTGAGAAATTTGAAGTGTTCTCAGATTACAAGAGTCTGAAATATCTGTTTACACAGAAAGACTTGAATTTGAGATAGAGGAGGTGGATGGAATTCATAGAGGATTATGACTTTGAGTTGCATTATCATATCCCGGGAAGGCCAATGTTGTGGCCGATGCTTTGAGTAGAAAGCTAGTTAGCAGTGTAGCTTCTATCGCCATCCGAGAATGGGAAATGTTGGGGGTACTCTTAATGAGTTTGACTTGCATCTGGGCGAGTCTGTTGAGTCTGCAGCTTTGTTTTTAGTAGTTGCACAACCTACACTTGTGAACCGAGTGTTGGAAGTGCAAAAGGGTGACCTTGAGGTGGAATCGTTCCAAAAGAAGATTTCCAATGGGAAAGTAGAAAGAGGTTTGACTGTGTATCCCGACCTGAGTGTGAGATACCGTGACCGTTTGTTTGTTCCGGAGTCTTGCCGAGAGGAAGTACTCCGAGAGTTTCATCATTCGCGCCTTGCGGTGCATCCGGAAGGCACAAAGATGTATCATGATCTTAGTCGCCAGTTTTGGTGGTGAGGTATGAAAAAGAATGTAGCTGTGTTCGTATCAAAGTGCCTTACTTGTCAACAAGTGAATGCTGAGCATCAGAGGCCAGCTGGTTTGTTGCAACCCTTGCTTATAGCTGAATGGAAGTGGGAACATATCACGATGGATTTTGTTGTGGGTCTTCCGAGGACTCAACAAGGTAGTAATGCCATTTGGGTAGTCATTGATCGATTGACTAAGTCGGCGCATTTTATTCCCATGCGTGTAAGTGACTCGGTAGATTGTCTTGCCGACCTGTATATTAGGGACATAGTGAGGTTGCACGGGGTCCCCTGTGACAATTGTTTCGGATAGAGATCCGCGTTTCACTGCTCGGTTGTGGCAGAGTTTGCAGAGTGCCTTGGGCACTAGATTGACTTTTAGTACTGCATATCACCCTCTTACTGACGGGCAGTCCGAACGTACAATTCAGATCCTTGAGGATATGCTTAGAGGCTGTGTCCTTGATTTTAAGGGGTTGTGGGAGAGACACCTACCCTTAGTGGAATTTGCCTATAATAATAGTTTCCAAGTAAGTACTGGCATGGCACCGGTTTGAGGCCTTGTATGGTCTCGACCGTGTAGATCTCCAGTATGTTTGGCCAAGGTGGGTGATGCACCTTTGTTAGGTCCAGAGTTGGCTCGGGAAACGACGGAGAAAGTTGCACTTATCCATAGAGGTTAGTTACAGTTCAAAGTCGCTAGAAAAGTTATGCCGACCGTAGGAGAAGACCTTTGTCTTTTGAGGTGGGAGATCATGTCTTTTTGAAGATATCACCTAGACGGGGTTTGATGAGGTTTGGGAAAGGTGGGAAGTTGTCCCCTCGGTTTATTGGCCCTTTTGAGATCCTTGAACAGATTGGGGAGGTTGCTTATCGTTTGGCGTTACCGCCACAAATTTCCGGGGTTCATGACGTGTTTCATATTTGTATGCTTCGGAAATATTATTTGTATGCTTCAGAAATATGAGCCGGATCCATCACACGTGTTGGATTGGACCGACTTAGAGGTAGATGAGGATGCCTCGTATGAAGAGAGACCGGTAAGAGTCTTGGATAGACGAGATCAAGTTTTGCGAGGCAAGACAATTCCATTAGTAAAAGTATTGTGGAAACATCACAGAGTTGAGGAAGCGACTTCGGAATGTGAATTAGAAGTCCGAGAAAAATATCCGGATTTGTTTGTTGATGCATAAGCATGTATTGAGAATTAAATTTTGTTAATGAAAAGTATGAGCATTGTATATGTTTCTGTAACAACCCCGACCTTTGACTAACGTTAATCCGTGATTAATTATGCCTAAATAGTGATTAAGGTGAAATTCTGAATTAAACTGCATTTGTGTTGCATTGATTGTGTTTATATCTGTTAGGCGTAGGAAGATCTATTCATGTTTTAGTTTCGATTTGCGAATTGAAAGCCTTATCGGCGTCCGAATCAGAAATTGACTTGATTTATGTGCTAATTAGGATTTATAGAAATTTATGGTAGGCTTAATTAAAATTTGATTCGGAGCGATTAAATTTGATTAAAATAATGCCATTTGATTAGCTATGATAAATTACTACCTATAAGGCCACTTTGACACTCCACTCATCTCCTTTCCTTGATCTTAAAGCACTTTGAGCCTATTCTAAGGGAAAAACGTGAGAGAGAGGAAGAGTAGAGGGAGGTTGAGCTCAAATGAAGAATTGACTAGTAGATTGAAGCCAATTTGAAGCTTTGGGTTAGGATCACACATGAAATCAACCTTAGGTAAGAACTATACTCTTAAACCTTGTATTTGAGACATTAAGTATTTGAACTCAAGAAGGTTAGGTGGTCAATTAAGCTAAGATTGGAGAATTGAAGCTCAATGCATACATGCATGTGTAATTCATGGCATTTGAGGTTGTTTTTCTAAGGAATTCTTGCATGCATGTCATAATCCAAGCTTTGTTTTAGAAATTTTTCATGTTCCATGTCATATTTTCATAGTTGATCACGTTTTTGAGTTGAACTTTGCATTTGGTTATGTTTTGAGAAACTTTGGTTCTGTTTTGAGAAACTTGGGTTCAAAGAATTGCATTCAAGTCATGTTCATGAACTATCCTTGAGTTTCAAGTTGAATGTTGCTCAATTGGCATACTTTTGGGCTATGATTTCTTGTTATGATCCTTTAAACATGTTGTTTCATGAGTTTCTAAGTGTTTTCCAGAGTTTTGGGCCCAAAAATTGTGTTTGATGCATTTGAGGTTGAATTTGAGCTTGGTGATCAAATCTGAAAATTCCAGAAATTTGATCCACGCTCAAGCGAGGAACTTCACGCTCGAGCGTGCACTCTTAGTACATGCACTTCCGCTCGAGCGTCGAGTGTTACGCTCGAGCGTGAAATGCATATGCCAGAAGTTCATGTGTTATGCAGTCCGCTTGAGCGAGGGTCTGAGTCTCACACTCGAGCGTGGGTCGAGCGTCCATCGAGCGTGAAAAACATGCAACCAGTACTTTTTCAAGAGTTTGCAGTCCGCTTGAGTGAGGGAAGTCACGCTCGAGCGGAGCTTCATTGTCTGCATGTCCGCTCGAGCGGGAAAAACCACGCTCGAGCGTGGACCCTATTTTCAGCAAGTTTTGAAAAATGTTTTCCAACACATTTTTGCATCCTCATTCCATCCTAGGCATTCCTAGGCCATGTTAAGACTCCATAATGAGGATTAAAGACTAGAAACACACTAAGAACAAACGAAATAAGTTATGTACAATTCGAACATGTGTTTCAAGTGTGTATTCGTATGTGTGTTCATGTAGGTCACGCGCCTCAGGACAAGTGAAGTGCCACCTTACCATCTAATTAGAGCTATCAATCGTCTGTGAGTAATAACTTTGTAAAGTTATGTTCAATGTTAAATATTTGCTAAACATTATGACATGAAATGCTACGCTATGTTTGAATGAATGAATGACTGTCCGAGATTTTGAAAGTTATTCGTGGCATCCTTAACATCATATGATATGCATCCCTTTATGGGTCATCAGGTCCCTTCATAGGTCATCAGGTCCCTTTATGGGTCATCGGAAACGTCTCTGTGCACATGAGTCATCAGTAAGCCTTCATGGCAGTCCCTTGGTGGGTCATCAGATTTGTTAATTCTAATGGATGTGTCACGTTTTATGATATGATACATGTACAAGTTTTGACTACGAATGTAAAAATACCTATGAATTTGCTCTATTATGGTAACTAAATATGTACAAGGCTTTGTTTCCGTATGGACGTCATTCAATTAAATCTTTACTCTGTTATTATTCACTGGGCTTTAGCTCACTATTTATATTATGTATGTAGGTGAGCAAGCACGTGACGGGCCCAGAGTTGATGGCCTATGTTTCAGTTTTGTCAGCCAACCCTTGTGCCTCTCGAGGAGGTTCCGATTGAAGTCAAGTTTCATGGCTGTTTTGTAATCACGATAGGCTATGTTTATACTATGTTGTGTTGGTCAGAATGTCTGATATTGTAAGTTGGGAAATGATGTGTAAAGTTTGTAACACTATTATGAAGTGTTAAGTTATTTGTTTCATGTATGTTCGCACAGCTCTGTGGACTATGTATGTCTTCCTTTTTGCTTCCGCGGCCCCTGCTATATGTTATTATGCTAAGAGGCCTTCGGTAATCCAAGGATTACTGGCCGGTTACGACGCTAAACCTATAGGGGCGGGTTTGGGTCGTGACAGTTTCAACTTGCAAGAACATTGTATATGTTATAATTGTTTAGGAAGAACATGGATTCAATATAAACATTATATATGTTTTGAGAATGTGGAGTATTGTGGGTGTTGTATCACTCTTGGAAGTATCATATATGATGTTGGTAATCATTTTGGAAATTGGCTAAAACATGGTTTTAAAACATGATTTGTAATTTCGGGGATGAAATTCTTTAAGGGGGGAGGCTGTAGCGATCCTGATTTTGACCCGGTCAACTTCGAGTTTCGACATCGTAGATTTTGGGGTTTCATCTCAGATTCTCTTCAAAACTTGAGGTAGGGATTTTCTACACTCTAATATGGTTTTTAGCTTAGTTATTTGCTATTGTGTATAGATGATGAGATTTGGTTGTGGTTTGGATAAATCTAGGATTTGGGTGTGAAATGAAAAGAGGGATTTTGATGATTATGAGGTAAACGAGTATGAGGCTTGAATATAAGATCATGTTGTGCCAAAATAGTTGATTTTGGTGTTTGGGTTGATATTTGGTGAAAGGGAAATTCTGCCCTAATTTTGATTAAATTATTATTTTGCATAAATAATTGGAATTAATATTGGAAACATGAAATTGGAAGGTTGTGATTATAAATGGTGATATTTGATATCTATTATCTCACCTATGGAAGTTTTGAATAAACTATTTATTTTGATATTGAACATTTCTTTAGAAATAATTACGTTGGGCTATCGGTGGAGGATAGCTATGATTGTTGTAGAAATTACATGAAGATTAGGAGATTTAATACTAATCCATTGTTGGTGTCATTGAATATGACTATGTTATAGATACATTGTATATGTATGTTTATTGGGAGGAGAAAGGGGATGTACTCCATATGTGATTATGTTTATAAATACATTGCATATGTATATTTGTTTGGGAGGAGAAAGGGGATGGACTCCATTTAAAGCAAGTTGGCCGGAGTGTCTTGGGTGAAAGACCCGAAATTTTATATATACATGGGTGCCGATTCCTTCGGACGAAATATCCGTAAAATGCAGGTTTGAAGTGTTCATGTGAGTTTTGCATAATTGGAAAAATCATTAAGTTGTAGTCACATTTTGATTCTTGAAAGATAACGAATTTAACTCATGAATTGAGTACCATATATGAACTGGAAATGAAATTAAAGGAACATAGAATAAGGTTGGTCTTAGTGGCATATGGATATGCAGGTCTTGTCGATGTTTCAGGATCGGTATTGTTTATGTACGTGGTATTTATACCTTTGCTAAACCTCATAAATTGTGTTAGATTATTTCTACTGGGCTATTGGCTCACCCTATATGGGAATACCATTTTCAGGTACAGGTGAGATGCTTCCTCCAAGGCAATAGCGTGGATGGAGTTTTGGGAAGTAAGAGCTTCTTAATTATACCTTATGTGTGTATGTTTGTTATTTGTAAAGCCAAGGGCTTAAGATGTAATAAGCGAGACTCCATTTTGTGTAACCAAGAATGTTCTTGGATAAATTTGTAAGCCTGTAGGGCACTTATTATTTGTTTGGCTTCCATTTCATACTTGTTGTAAAATGCATGTTTGGGATTAGAACTGGGGCTTTGAGATGTGAACAACATGTATTTGGCATTTGGGATTTAATGGAACTGGGTGTATGGATTAGTTTGCTATATATATGTGGTTGTCTGTCAGGTGGGTTTTGTTACATAAATAGATATATCATGCCCAATTTTCGGGGCGTTACAACTTGGTATCAGAGCGTACCGGGTTTGAATACTTTGGGTACATGGGAAGTGGTTAGTACCACAATGGGTTTGTCTCGTTTGTTAGAGACTTATGTATGATGTTATGTGCTTATATGATAACATGCTTATGTGACTATATGGGTATGAAATTTAGTTTCTAGGATGTTGATCGAATCTATGGGTTTTTGGGAGTCCTGTTGGAAAGGCATTTGATCACTGCCGTTTCTAACTGGAACTCTAGCAACGCCACGGGACGGTCATTATCCGGAAATAAAATTCGTAAGTGTTTATGTGATTATGTACTTATGTGCTTATGTGGAGTGAATTACAGTTGTCCAATGTATTAGGACACGAGTGAAATAGCTTCGACACATTTGTGAATGTGCTAATCCTTTGTTACTTTTTTTAGGATGTCAGGACGAGGACGTGGTGGTAGGCGTGGTAGGCCTAGGAGGCAGGAGATGCCTATACCGGATGAAATTATGGCACAAGAGAAGGGATTTGGTTAGGCCAACGTGGCCGAGCCAGTAAGTCAGCAGGCCATGGGCACCTTAGCCCGCGAGATGGCAGGAGCATTGAGGAAATCCATGGACATTCTCAGGGATGAGAATCAAGTCCAGGCCCACGTGACTGAAGCAGGGCCGTTGTAGACCGCCCGAACTCCGCTCCGCGCGCGAGGGTGCGAATTGTGGTTCTTAGCTACTACAGTTCGGACTCGTGTCACGGTTCTGAATTTAATCTCACAAAGTGCAATGTAAGACTGATAACTCACCAAAGAGTCTAAATCTGGCAAATCGTTTTGGAAAATCGATTTTAATCAAAAAGCGCAAAACATGGACTGCTTTGCCAGATTTCAGAGTCGCCACCTAAATATTTTAGTTTGGGAAATTTAGGAAACCCTGACTCATGCCTAGGGCCATGTGTCCGTCATCACCAAAGTTGTCTTGGCTCCGGAACTTGGGTATGAGAGGGGAAGGTCCTGAAATGAGCACGCCCGCTCGTCCGATTAAAGATCGGCCTCTACTAAACATGATATGTTGTTTTTGAAAACACATACGTTCTTATTCCGGTTTATTAACTAACCTTACTATGTGATGCGCAGAATATACAAGTATAGACTAAATCGCTCAAGTTGGAACAAAACATCTCATATTTTTTTTTTTCCGAAAATGGTTTGAAGATGCTACTCGCAAGTAGGCTAAGACGCGGATTTGCCACCCTCAAGTGGGCTTAAAACTCACATTCCAATGAATTGTTCCAATTCAAGCAATGAAGCCTTCATCCACAGGCATTCATGCAGTTAAACACTTAAGCAGTTAACCTCATGGCAAGCATGCTAAACATGGCAATCACTTACACACATGCAAGGGTGCTCAAGCTTAAACACTCACAGTGTACTCCGAGCCAAAACAGAAGTTAGTTAGAAATCATACATGATCCTAGCTATGTTAAGATGCCTAATACAACACATGCAAAAATGCAACTAAAATAGGCTCGGCTATCTAGAATGGCATATGAATGCAACACTTGATAACATGCTGTTAAACACGTATTCAAGAAAGTGTATTGAAGGCAATGCAGTTTGTATGATGCGCCGAGCCCGGTGCATGCAAGACAAATGAATGATGTATGCATATGAAGCATAAGGATGCTAATTGAAAATGACCCTAAGCTAACCATCGAAAGCGGTTAAATAAAAGGGAGAAAGATGCGGGGTTGGAAGATATGCATCACACACACGCACGCTTATTACAACATTTTCCCTCTTGACGGAGGGTCCGAATAATAAGCTAACTAGCTAATCTAAGCTAATTAAACTAATTATTACAAAACGAAGCTAATTAACTAACAAGTTAACTAATTACAAACACGAATGAATAGCTAAGTGCATTAACTACTTAAGTACAGAACCAAATAGTTAACTAGCTAAGCAAAGCAATTAAAAGGAGCTTCGGGGCGAGAAGTGCATGTATGCTCGGTCGGCTCGTTCGGAAATCCATCACCGTGTCCCAACTTGCCTCTGTTTGCATTTAATTTCAGATCACTGCACAAGCCTCCAGATAGCTTCTACTCCAACATGGAGACCTCCAGGAGGGCTGCCGACCACTTAATGGTGTTGTAGACCACCTATAGACCACCTAAGTATGCTGCAGACCAGAAAAAGTGGTTGGCCAGCTACTTTTTCTGGTCTGCCAACCAGAAAATCCTGCCAAGCTCCAATTTGCTGCAACAGAGAACAAGAAGGGGCACTGCAGTGTATTTGCAAAGTATGTGTGCACAACCACCCTCCCTATCATTTCTTAAGCTCAAGGGAGTGTGGTACTCGACTCTCGGGCCACCAACCATGCATCACAATGCACGATAGCCGAGAAGCCAAGTTTGCACAATTCAATGTCAATGAATGCACAAATAACACATAAGGGCCTTAACCTCTATCATGCATGATCAAGAGGGTCGGCGACCGAGAAATGAGGCACGTTTCATCACTTCAAGTATGAAACGTCCCTCGTTTCTCGTGTTTGGATTAACACCCAATCCAAACATCATGCAATGCAACAACGTGGAAATACAATGCAATGCAACATGAGCGTGACAAGTTGGAGTCCTTTAGCATGAAGGCTAATGAAGGACACAATACAAGGGCTATGTAATGCAATACTCCATGGACCAAACCAACCCCAAACAGACTTCATGCATGCCAAAACAAAGGCTTAAGCATGCTGGAATTGAAACTCAATGGACTAAACAAACATGCATACATGTTAAGCCACAAACAAGGCACAATGCTCAACTCTCAAACACAATTAAAGAGTGATGAATGTGAGAGTGTAGCTACACTATATGCACTGAGATTATGTGTGAAATGATGCCAAATTATCCAAACAACACAAGTAGGGTATGCTAGGGTCTTTAAGCATTAAAGCTAGTGAAGTACACAACACTAAGGCTATACAATGCAATGCTCAATGGACTAAACCACTCCTAAACAGACCTCATGCATGTCAAAATGATGGCCAAAATGCTCTGAAATGATGGCATGAAAGCAAGAAAATGCATGCTCATGCACTGGCCCATCAACTAACCATAAGAGCACAACTTTCAAACATGATTAAGAAGAGACAAACATGCAAGTGTGACAACACTATATGTTCTAAAATCAGGTGTGAAATGATGCTAAATCATCCAAACAACACAAGCATAGCATGCTAGGGACATGAAAACACAAGGCTAGTCAAGCCTATTGCACTACAGCTATGCAATACATGAACCATATGGTCAAGACAACCCAAAACAATCCCAGAGCATGTCAAAATGTTGCTAAAACATGCATGGACTAGAGCTAACGCATGCTAGAATTAGAGGCATGAAGTATGGAGTATACAAGGCCAAAGAGGAAGGTTACACTACACCTACCAAAACCAAGCATGAGATGACTTTACCAACAAAAATCAGAGTTATGGCATGTCAAAATAACACCAAAAATGGGCTAATACCAAGTCAACACATGCTAGAATAACAAGCTCACTCATTAGGCATGCAAGGCTAGTAAAGAGGACTTACACTACAAGTGTACGAAGCAAATGAGGGATGCTCTAACCAACCAAAAATAGAGTTGTATCATGGCAAAATAAGACCAAAAACACACTGAAATGGTAGCCTAAAAGCTTAGGCAAGAAGGCATACACATTGGCTCATACCTAAGGCATAAAGCACCGACCCTTCAAAGCATTGAAAGAGTGAAAGATGTGAGGACATGGCAGTGAGATATGCTCTAAAATCACATACCAAATGATGCCAAATCATGAAATAGCCCAAGCAATGCATGCTAGTGACTTGGAAACTCAAAGTTAGTAAGCAAGAATGCACTATGGCTATACAAAGCAAGGCATGCATGACCAAAAAAACATAAAACAGAGCTTAAGAATGGTAAAACATGAGTAAAAGCTTCTTGGAGTAGAGCCAAAAGCATGCTAGAATGATGGTCCAAAGCATGATGCATGTTAGGCTAGTAAGGAGGATTGCACTACAAGTGCAAGGAGCATGCAAGAGGTAATCAAACCAACCCTAGACATAGGTATATCATGCTGAAATAAGGTCTAAGACATGCTAAGATGGAGCCAAAACATGCTAGAAAGACATGCTACTTTGATGAGCTACAAGTAGGATTACACTACACATACAAGAAGCATGCAAGGGGTGACCAAGATAGCTAAAAATAGAGTCATGACAGGTCACAAAAAAGTGCTCAAACAAAGCCTCAAGAAGATAGAACTACATGCTCTTTTGCTGAGCCATCAACACAAGCAAACAAGAGAAGAAGAGGGGGGACAAACCCCTCCTACTTAAGACCTCAAAACACATTTTCCACCACTGAAATTCCTCTAGAATTCAGTGGTGAAGAGGCCAGATAAAGGTGATCACAAAGGCCTAAAGTGATGGCTCAAAAGCCTAGCAAATAAGGCATGCAAGAGAGTAGACCACCCCCAACACCAAAGAAACCTTAAACAAACATTTCAAGCACTTAAAATCAGAACTTTTTGCAATTGAGAGTTAAGCCAAAATAAGCATGCAAAGGTGGCCTAGTAAGCAACTACAACAAGGCTTTAAAAGGATTAGAGAGTCACCCTTGAAGAATCAAAGCAAGACAGCAACTTCTGAGGCAAAAACCAAGCCCTGAGCTGCAAACAAACCTCCAAGAACCTCAATCCAAGATTGAAGGTGTTTCACTATGTGTTTGTGTGCAAAAGTGTGAAGAAAAGGCACTTTCAAGCACAAATAAGGAGCAAAGGAAGAAATATAGGGATAGAAATATATGTATAGCTCTAAGCCATTTTCTAAATCTAAAGCAAAAGGGAGGAGGTTCCTTTTTATAGAAAACCATGCATCAAGCTTGTTCAACAAGCTTGAAGCTTGAATCAATCCCTCCATACACGTGTATGGAGGATGCTTTCTGTGCCCAACAGCTAGCACAGCTGGCATGAAAAATATCTGTAGAAAGTGCAGGAAAGCTACCGACCAGTTGAAGTGGTCGGCCAGCAACTTGCACTAGTCGGCCGACCAGAAAAAGTGGTCTGCAGGAAGAGAAAGTGGTCGGCAAGGGGGAGGAGTGGTCTGCACAAAGAAAGCAAGGTGGCGGCATGGCTGCCGACCACTTTTTGTGGTCCACAGACCACCAAGACCAGCTGGCTGACCAGAAAACTGGCTGGTAGGCACAAAAAGTGGTCTACAAGGGGAGAAGTTGGTCTACACCCCTGTTTCAACCTCCAGGCGAAGGAAAACAAGGTTTGTGCCAGAAACAAACCAAAAAGAATGCAAGACAAGAGTTCGCGAGGTGAGGCACATAGCCGGAAGCCTTGAAAACTAGTCTACGAGCACAGAAAGTGGTCTATGAGAGGGAAAGGTGGTCTATGGCCACAAAAAGTGGTCTACAGACCACTGTTTCCCTCTAGGAAAAGGCAACAAGGCATGGTCCAAAAACCAGGCCAAGAGGAGAACGTTAAGAGGTCCCGAGACAAGGCGCTCGGCCGAAGGCTCCGGAAACCGGAAACTAGCCTACAAGAGAGAAAAGTAGTCTACGACTACAAAAAGTGGTCTACGGACCTCTCTCTCCCTCCAGGCAAGGTCAATAAGGCATGGTCCATAAACCAAGCCAAAACACAAAGAATTCAAAGGCTCGGAGGCAAGGCACTCAGCTGAAAACTCCAGAAACTCGAAACGAGCACAAACATGCGCGATCATCGAGCGTTCAATCGATGACGTCTGAGTCTTAAGGTCGGTCAAAATGGGGTGTCTACAGCCGTCTTTTCTGAAGAGAGAGTTCTTCCGGTCAAATCCGGATGAGTTTTTGGGTGACCCTAAGGAGCCACTAAAGGCTAATGAGTGGCTTAAACAGTTAGCGAAGACATTTGAGATGCTTGGCATCGAGGATGATCAGTTGAAAGTGACCTTGGCGTCTTTCCAATTAAAGAAGATGTGGGGCAGTGGTGGAAGTATGCGTGAGGGCGCATTGTAGGGACTTGGGAGGCATTTGTTGACGCCTTTCAGGAGAAGTTTTTGCCTCCCACTGTTAGAGAGAAGTTGGGGGATCAGTTCTGTCAGCTCAAGCAACTGAATACACCAGTGGCGGAGTTTGAGGCCACCTTTACTAGTCTATCCAGGTTTGCACCTGAGTTAGTGGCGACTAAGGAATGCCGCTGTCTGGAGTTTGAGAAGAAATTGAGGACCAGACTCATGTTTCGAGTGGCCGATTCCATGATTAGAGATTATGGGCGCCTTGTGCAGTCTGCAGCCCACCTTGAAACTATTATGCAAGCAGAAGATGAAAGGATGAGGGGCTCCAAGAGGAGTCAGGATAGTCAGGGAGACAGTAAGAGGTAGAGGGGTTCCTACTCTCAGCAGTCCCAGGGAACTCAGTCGAGGTCCACTTTTCCAATACCGAGTTCAGGTTTTGGGAGAGGTGGGCAGGGAGATTTTACTTGCTTTAAGTGTTGTCAGTTGAGCCATAAGTCTCTAGCTTGTTCTCAAAGAGGAGGAGGACAGCGAGCAACATCATCTTCGGCTCGTTTTCAGAGCCAGAGTCGGGGAAGAGGCCAGCCGCTCACTTGCAATCAGTGCGGGCAGGCGGGGCACCTGAAGAGGTTTTGCCCACAGTTGGGTGGTACACCTGGTGTGTCTGGTTCGAGACAAACACAGAGTCACCAACCAGCATAGTCAGCACAGGCCTCAAGGGCCAATCAGGGAGTCTCTTCGGCTTAGTCTGTGCATCAGGCTTATACTCCGAGGGGTGAGCAGTTTGAGCAGAGGCCTACTGGACGTATGTATACAGTTGGAGGGCCAAATCTTGTACCTGATCCTTTTGCAGTGAGAGTACTGCTTTGTTTTGCAATTCAGTTGCTAATGTGTTGATTGATACAGGTGCATCCCATTCTTTTATTTCGTATGCATTTGCATCAGTTTTGGGTTTGGAGTTGGCACAGTTAGCATCTCCTATTTGTGTAGAGTCACCTGTTGGTGGTCAGATTGTTTTGAAACAGGAATGTCAGGGTTGTGACATCGAGGTTGCTGGTCGTCGATTACCTTTTGCATTTGTATTGACTGACATACTTAGTTTTGATGTCATATTGGGTATGGACTGGTTATCGTCATACCGGGCTGTTATAAATTGTTACCGTCAGAAAGTTACTGTATGTACCTTGAGTGGCAATTGCTTTTATTTCTTGCTGGACCAGGTGGATAGAGTCTTGTCACCGGTATATGATTCGCATGGGCGGAGTGGACTTAGTTGTCTCCTTGCTAGTTTTTTGAGTAATGAGTGTAATGAAATTCGGGTTGAATTGCCGAGGGTAGTTTGTGAATACTCGGATGTTTTTCCTGAGAATCTTGTCAGCTTACCGTCTCACCGAGAGATCGAGTTCTCTATTGATTTAGTGCCTGGCACGGCACCGGTTTCTATGGCTCTATATAGATTTGCACCTGCTGAATTGACTGAGTTGAAGATTCAACTCCAGGAATTGTTAGATAAGGGTTTTATTCGCCCTAGTACTTCACCTTGGGAAGCGCCGGTTCTCTTTGTTAAAAAGAAAGATAGAGCATTGCGGCTTTGTATTGATTATCGAAAGTTGAACTGGGTTACTATTAAGAATAAGTACCCAATGCCTCGTATAGATGATCTGTTTGATCAGTTGAAGGGGTCTTGTTATTTCTCTAAGATAGACCTGAGATCGGGTTATCATCAGTTGAGAGTAAGGGAGGAGGATATCCCGAAGACGGTGTAGACCGCCCGAAATCTCTACGTGTGCGAGAGCGCGAATTGGGTTCTAGCTACTACAGTTCGGACTCCTGTCATGGTTCTGAATCTAATCTCGCAAAATGCAATGTAAGACTGATAAATCACTAAAGAGTCCAAATTTGACAATTGGTTTCCAAAAATCAATTTTGAATCAAAAAGCGCCAAACATGGACTGCTTTGCTAGATTTCAGAGTCGCCACCTAAATATTTTGTTTTGGGAAATTTAGGAAACCCTAACTCGTGCCTAAGGCCACGTGTCCGTCATCACCAAAGTTGCCTCGGCTCGGGAACTTGGGTACAAGAGGGGAAGGTCCTGAAATGAGCACCCCCGCTTGCCCGATCAAAGATCGGCCTCTACTAACATGATTTGTTGTTTTTATAAGCACATGTGTTCTTATTCCGATTATTAGCTATCTTACTATGTGATGTGCACAACATACAAGTATAGACTAAATCACTTAAATTGGAACAAAACATCTCATGTTTGTTTTTCGAAAATGGTTTGAAAGTGCTACCCTCAAGTAGGCTAAAGCGCGCGTTTGCCACCCTCAAGTGGGCTTAGAAATAGCATGATGTGCCACTCCGCAAAGGGGGCTTAAAACTCACATTTAATGAATTGTCCCAATTCAAGCAATAAAGCCTCCATCCACAGGCATTCATGTAGTTAATCATCTAAGCAAATAGCCACACGGCAAGTATGCTAGCATGGCAACACTTACACTCATGCAAGGATGCTAAAGCGTAAACACTTACAGTGTACTCCGAGCCAAAACAAAAGCTAGTTAGAAATCATGTATGATCCTAGCTATGTTAAGATGCCTAATGCAATACATGCAAAAATGCAACTAAGTAGGCTCGGCTATCTAAAATGGCATATGAAAGCAACACTTGATAATATGCTGTTGAACACGTATTCAAGTAGGAATTGAAATACAATGCAGTTTGAATGATGTGCCGAGCCCGGTGCATGCAAAACAAATGAATGAATGCAAACATGCAAGCATAAGATATGCTAATTGAAAATGCCCTAATCTAACCACCGAAAGCGAATAAATGAAAGGGAGAAAGACGTAGGGTTGGAAGACATGCACACACGCACGCACACTTATTACAACATTTGTCCTCTCAACGAAGGGTCCAAATGAATAAGCTAAGCTAATCTAAGCTAAGCTCAACTAACTAATCTAATTAAACTAATTAGACTAATTATTACACAACGCAAATTGAATAATTAGCTACAACTAATTATTACATCACTTAACGAATTAAACAAATTAATTAAGAACATAAAACTAATGCTAACTAACAAGTAAAGCATTAAACCAAGCTGCCACAGCTCTGCCTGAAAGAAGTTGAACATGTATGGTTGCATTTGGTTCCACGCCCCGAAAAGCCTTCTGGTTTGCTCTTTAGAGGCTCTGTTTGCAGGGTGTCTTCAAGAACTTGTTGCTGAAACTTACCAAAATGATGCTGGGGAGTGCACCAATGGCCTGCCAGCCAAGAGGAGCTGCTGCTAGCCATCTGCCGGCCAAAATAGGGCACTGCCGGCCATGAATGGAAAGGTGCCGGCCATCCATGTGGCCCTGCCGGCCACTGGTGTGCTGTGACACCAAATTGCAACAAAGCACAAGATAGAGGAAAGAGAGGGTCTCCCAAGGGTATGTACGTACCGTGCCACTCCTTATCATTTCAAAACATCAAGGGAGGGGCACCATTGGATCCAAAACCATCAATCAAGCATTTGGAATGCATGATGGCCAAAGATCCAATCTTTTACACATTCAATAAATGCAATGCAAACAAGACTCTAAATCCACTACCTCATCATGGATAATCAAAGGCAATGGTGACCAAGGGGATTGACTCACTTTAATCACTTTGAGTATGAAGTGGACTAATCCGCCTTGTGTTCAACATAACATCTGGTTGAACACAATGCAATGCAAATGATATCCGATGCAAGCAATATGCTAATCTTGGCATGTTTCTCACAAGACTCTAACATGCAAACAACGCATGTACAACATGTTAAGAGACCCAAACAGTGAAAGAAGTGACACTATAATCATGCTATACAATGCTCAAAGGATTAAACCAGCCCAAAACAGAGCTCATGCACGCCAAGACAATGGCTGAAATGTGATGAAATTTGAGCATATGAAACAAGAAGATCATGCTCAACTTATGGCTCGTAAGCAAGGCATAAAACTCAACTCTCAAACACATTGAAAGAGTGACATGTGTGAGTATGTGACAGAGAAACATGCTCTGAAATTACATTCTAAATGATGCCAAAACATGCAATCAACATAAGTACAACATGCTAATGGCTTTAAAACTCAAAGCTAGTTGAGGCATTCACACAAGAGGCGTGCAATACACGGCACACATGTCCAAACCAACTCTGGACAGAGCTCAATTAGACCAAAACATGTTGAAATGGAAGCTCAAAAGCTTAGACAAGCATGCATACGTATTGGCTCATAAACGAGGCCTAAGGCACAACTCACAAAAACTATGAAAGAGTGTAATATGTGAGAGTGTGACTATACTATACACATTTAGATCATGTGAGAAATGAGGCTAAGGTATACAAAAAACTCAAGCAAAGCATGCTAGGGGTCCCAAAACATAAGACTAGCAAAGCCAATTACACTATAACCATGCACAACAAGCCTCACATGGCCAAGACCACTCAAAACAGAGCTAGGGCATTCTAAAATAATAGCAAATACATGCTGAGATAGAGCTAACACAAGCTAGGATTAGAGGCATAAGGCATGGAGCATGCTAGGCCAACAAAGAGGATTACACTACAAGTGCCAAAACCAAGCAAGAGGTGACCCCACCAACCAAAATCAAAGTCAAAGCATGTCAAAATGACACCAAAAATGTGCTGGAGCTAGACTAAAGCATGCTAGAAAGATGAGCTAAAACATTAAGCATGCAAGGCTAGTATGCAAGGTTTGCACTACAAGTGTAAGATGCAAGCAATCAATGATCAAACAAGCCAAAAACAGATTTAGGGCAGGCCCAAAAAGTCACAAAATCATGCTTGAACAAAGCTTAAAGAAAGGAGAAACACATGCTCATTTGGTTGGCCAACAAGACAAGCAAACAAGCTTATAAGAAGAGGGGATCACCCCCTCTTATTTTGAGCCTCAAAACCACTTTTCGACCACTGAAATTCCTCTGAGTTTCAGTGGTTAGAAGGTCAAACAAAGGCTATAGCAAAAGCCTATAAAGGTGGCTCAAGAGGCTTAATAAGCCAAAGAGCAAAAGAGGGGAACCATCCCCCTAGCCGCACAAGGCTCAAACCAACATTCTAGAGCCTTAAAATAAGAGCTTTTAAGAGGTAAAAACCAGCCTTAAAGAAGCATGCAAAGGTGATCAAGGACTTAAACAAGACAAAGCTTTAAAGGGACAAGTGTCTTACCCTTGAAGCACAACAGCAAGGAGGCAACTTCAGCCACAATTCTGAGCCAAAACAAAGTCCTAGGCCTCAAATCTAGCTTCAATGAACCTCAGCTCCAAAGTGAAGGTGTTTGACTAGGTGTTCCTTTGCAAAAATGTGAAGAAAACACACTTTAAGGCACTATTGAGCACAATATAGAGGAAGAGAGTGAGAATTCTAGGGAGAGATTTTTTTGCCTCCAAACTTTCTGAACCCCTGGAAAGGGAGAGGGGCCTCCCCTTATATAAGCAATGCAAGCAAAAGCTTGCTTGACAAGCTTAAACTTGCCTCCATCCCTCCATACATATGGAGGATGGCTCAGTGAGCCACAGCTGGCTCAAAAGATCTAAAATAATATTTGTTGAAATAAGGTGGCCTGCCGGCCATTAGTGGTGGCCGGCAATGCCTCATGGATGGCCGGCAGGGACTTAATCATGGCCGGCAGCCCTTGATCATGGCCGGCAAGCCATGATGAACATGAATAGGGAAGGACCAAAGCATGGTCCAAAAAAGAGACAGAATGGAAATAGGGTTTGGAAGGATCAAACTTGGAGCATTCCGTCGCGAAAGTCGAACACTTGACGAGCAGTCTAACTTGTTGCTCGATGAACCTACAGGAACATCCAAGTCTTGCGGATGGGGCAAAAATGGGGTGTCTATAGTTGCTCTTCTTTGACAGAACTCGGAAGTCATAAAATGACGGGAGCGAATGTCAAAGCCCAGAGACAACTCATTTTTGACAAGGCGGAAGACTTGGACAAACATTCATAATAACAATGTAGATACGCCCACAGGTGGGGGCAAAATGCAAATGACATGCAGGATGCAAGAGCATAACTTATGGTTATGCAAAGAGAGCTGTAATGAAACATCTAGATGCAAATGCTATGCAAAGAAATGCTACAGCAAACTCGCACAAAAGCAAGTAGACATGAGCCAAACCACATCTCATGTAGAAAAGATGTAAGAAAATTATGCAATCTTAGCAAACGTGTGATAGATACACGAAGTGAGCAAGTGTGATAGATACACAAAGCGAACGTGTGATAGATACACAAAGCGAGCATGTGTGATAGATACACAAAGCGAACGTGTGATAGAGACACAAAGGGAGCATGTGTGATAGATACACAAAGCGAACGTGTGATAGAGACACAAAGTGAGCATGTGTGATAGATACACAAAGTGAGCGTGTGTGATAGATACACAAAGTGAGCGTGTGTGATAGATACACAAAGTGAGCGTGTGTGATAGATACACAAAGCGAGCTTGTGTGATAGATACACAAAGCGAGCATGTGTGATAGATAGACAAAGCGAGCATGTTAGATAGACAAAGCGAGCATGTGTGATAGATACACAAAGCATAACCAATCTTAAACAGAACTTGTCTGAATGAACCGTACATACAATACATTTAGTTGCGCCAGCTTCAAATGAACCGTACATACAATATCGTGCATGTATGAGAAAGAAGCTTGATGGATACGATGCAATACCGCACGTGTCTCCTGCGAGACAAACGACAACGATGCATATGCAATGCAAGATAAATGACAGTGCATATTTAATGCAAGACAGATGCCTTAGCAAACATGGAAATGCATATTCGACTCGGTAATTCAAAATGCTTGCTAAATGCAATGTGCAAATGCTATATGACAACAAAAGCATGCTCGATAAAAGCGATTCGAAAACAACTTCCGAATTAGCTCCCGGAGAGTTGAAATACATTTCAAAAGGATACTCCTTGTTTGAGTTGATGAGTGATGTCCTTCACACGCTGCGAATGTGATTCTAGGCTTCCGCGGAGGCATTTGGAATCAAATTTTGAACACACCTTGCATTTCTTGGAACCCAAGGACACATATCAAGGTAAAAAAGGCAGGGGAAACTGGTGGAGGCCTGCCGGCCATCAGGGAAATCCGCTGGCCCCTTGCCGGCCATGAGTGGCCACTACCGACCATCAATTGTACACTGTCGGCCATCGATGTGCCACCGCCGGCCATCGATGGCAAATTCGGGCTTTTTGGTCTTTTCGGCCATGGGTCTTTAAATACACCCAAAATCACTCTATTTCATCACAACCCCTTGCACGAAATACCTTTCTCTTGCTCTCTAGGTGTGCCTTCTCTCTAGATCCGCGCGTTCTACGCGTTTCCCAACACCCTAAACAAACTTTATTTGCCAAAATCCTTTGGTTATCTTCGATTTAAATCGATCAGAATTTGATTTCGATGCCTCTTCCGTCATTTCCACCATTTAAGGTTAATTTCCCTCAAGTTTCTCCCAAGATTAATTCACTTTTCCCGGGTTTTTGACTTTCTTTGATTTTTCTCTCTCCTAGGGTTTAACTTGTTCAAAGTTTCACCATTTTCCATATTTTTGCTCATTTTTGCATTTGTTTCAGATGGCTGACGATGTCCCACATGACGGGGGCTTCCCCGCACTTCCCCAAGCAGAGTTTGCAGCAGACTTCGGGGCCGAGCCTGAGGTTGATCCTAAGCCACTACCGCTGAGTATTCGCCCATTCGATCCGACGAGGTATCACCCCATGACGCACATTATACCGATTGCGGGAGGCATCAAGGCCTTCACTGATTTTACCGAGGATGCGCCAGATGACCTTTTATTGAGAGAGCCCATGTCTTACTTGTCGGCCATAGCTGTAGAGGTACAAACACTGTTTTCTGCACCATTACCCTTAACTGTTTGCATTTCTTGCACTGTTTTAATCTGATTGCATCACATGCCTTAATCTGACTGTATTTCATACATCACTTCTCTGCATTCAACTGTACTTTCTATTGCGCTTTCATTGCTTGATCTAATTGCATCACATGCACTAACACATGATGGATCATGCTCCTTCCGAGGCTACGGCACCACGACTGCTCGGGATTGGTACGATGAGCTTCCAGTTGGGGTTCATGACATCGTCGACGGGACCGGCTTTGGTCTATTTTGCTCCAGCTTGAAACGAGTCACAGCGAGTCGCCCTCTCATAGGGGCTCTTGTGGAGAGGTGGTGGGATACCACCAACTCCTTACATTTCTCCTCCGCGGGGGAGATGACGATGACTCCTTACGACTTTGCCATGATCACTGGCTTGGGCGTAGGAGGTGATCTGATTCTCCTTGATCCTAACATGGGGGAGTGGGAGGCTGCATGGGCTGCACTTTTCGGGGCACAGCCACCGACACTTCGGGTAGGTATGGTCCGATACAGCTGGTTTGAGGAGCAGTTCAGAGGAGTTGAGCTCGAGACTGTTGAGCAGACCGAGTAGTACGCCAGGGGCTTTCTCATGTTCCTCTTCGGTACCACCTTGTTCTTGAACAGATAGAATACCGTCGGTTTATATTTTCTGAGCGCATTGGTGGTGCTGCAGCGAGTCCCATTCTACGACTGGGGCGAAGTTGGTCTCTCCACTCTCTACGGATACATGAGTTCGACCTCCCGGATGTGTGGGACCTTGATCGGCGGCTACTGGCGAGCTTGGGAGGTACGTAGCTTAGTTCCCCCTCTTCACTTTACATTTTCCGCTTAGCATTTCCTGCGTTATCTTTGTGCAACACATGTACTTTCTGTTCTACATTTTTGTATCTGCTCATACACTGTATGCTTTCTGCCTTGCATTTTCTGTACACGCTCATAACGCGCACTGCATACTGTATACTAAACACACAAAGTCGAATCTTTGCTCTAAACTTGCACTTTTTACACATTGTACTGCATTCCACTCTCTGCATTTTCTGTATATTGTTCATACACTGTATTGATCACATTTTCCTTGCAGTTATGGGTGTACACATACTTTCTGACCCTTGCCCTAGAGCCCATAGTGGAGACCCCTGCAACGGTCCTGTTTTCTCGAGTGTATGACGGCCTGCTCCGTTGTAGGACTCGGGAGAGCTTCATGTTCTTCCGACAGTATTTTGACACAATTACGACATGCGAGGTAACCCAAAGCATAGTCATGCTGTTTTTCAATTAGTTTGATACACACAATAGTCAATCAATTATGACTAATCATCTGTTCATTTTCTTATCTTCATATCACATGGCAGCCATGGGGCATGATGCCATCAGGGGCCAGATTCCAGTATGAGCCCGCTAGGATCGTGACTCGCTATCACATCCTTCTTGAGGGACCGATCTGTCGCGCTTGGTTCTTGAGCGAGCGCTTCATGCGGCAGACCTTGAGCTTGCCTACCCCATTCATACCGATGGCACCTCCCGCATCTATGAGAGAGACACCCAGGCTTTCTGAGGAAGAGGTGATCGAGTTCATGGTAGGACTAGATGCAGACCTTTTCCACATAGAAAGCAACTAGGCAACCTTTATTCAAACGCATCTGATGCCGCCTCTGACTGGCATTCGCGGAAGTGAGGGAGTTAGGGCTCCAGCTGCGAGGGAGAGAGGCAGGAGGACTAGATCTCACAGGAAGAGAGATCCTGAGGCGAGGCAGGAGACGGGATGGCCAGAGTTGCCTACCTCGCTGACTTATCAAAGATGTTTTGGGGAGACTTATCGGATTCCCATTGAGCCTGCATCAGCTGGGCGTGCACTTGCCGAGATTCGAGGCCCGACTCCTATATGTACCAAACTCCACATTTTGCATATTTACTTCATTTCAATTATGCTTCGTAGAATACTAATCTTTTCCATACACTCGCAGGCACCCATAGAGTACACAGGGCAGGCCATTGATCTAGTGACCTCTTTGACAGAGATGATAGAGACGAGTCTGGATCTTCTCAGCCTCTACAGGATTCCGGTAATTTCCTTTAGTCTGCACTTCACGCCACGAAGTCTTCTGTTGACACACTAGCATTTGTACAGTTTCATTCCACACTACATTGATACACTGTTCCTATACACTGTTCATGGCATGCATACACTGTAATTCATTTACTACTCACGGCATACTATCTCTTACATCTGATACATTCCATAACCAATGCATTTTTGGCAAACTGCCTTTTCAGATCCCCTTCCTAACATCGGCCCCGTCATACACCCCAGCAGGAGTAGAGGCAGGACCTTCAGTACCTCCACCATCGACAGAGAGGAGAGGGAGACAGGCTCAGACACACGACCGAGGTAGAGCCAGCGGCAGCCGTAGTGGGAGTGGCCCTTCAAAGCCTGTTCTGGGCGATGATGATGATGAGATGAGTGAGGAGGCTGAGGCAGCGAGTCGATAGTCTGAGTCATCTGAGGGTGGGGACGGCGACTCCGGTTTAGGCTCTGCTTCAGACAGCGGTGCCGATGGTGACAATGCTCCAGAGGCCGCTTGACCGAGGAAGATGACGAAGAGGGCCTCTCGATCTTGAGATAGACAACTCCAGTTCAGATGCTTTTTGCTTTGTTTTCCTTTTGCTTTGTTTTCTTTTTGCTAGTAGTATAGCACATTGTACAGCCTCAGGCAGTTTTATTTTCTTCAAAACTTGTACTTTTTGTAAGGAGAAACCATGATGGGAATGAAAATAGCTTTTTGGTTAAAAAAAAGTGTTACATTTTACATTCTAAACATCGCATCGCATCGCACATCATGAAAATGAGATTGATCCTCGTTTGAAAACTGCAAATTCAAAATGCATTGGTCTTAATCAAGTAGTGAACCAACTAACAACTGAAAAGAACAAAACAACTCGATAAACAACACGAGTACAACTCGATGAGCAAAATACAATAATCTAATAAGAAAACTACATACAACTCGATAAGCAAAGCGCATACAACTCGATAAGTAAAGCATACAACCTGATAAGCAAAGCATACAACTCGATAAGCAAGGCTAAACAGTTGCAACTTAAACAGACAAGTTCAAGTCCGAAAAGAACCAAAACAAAGACCCCGAAAGGTGCTGATAACAGAATACAACTTCTGAAAATAACTGGATCTTCACACAAGAAGTCACTGAGCACTACAGAGGGACTGCTGGCCATGGGTGACACCCTGCTGGCCATTGATGGGCACCTGCCAGCCATCGATGGCAGAACCTCCGAAATGTTAACACCTGCCCTCCACTCAATGCCTTATCTTCTATAAAGGTTCCAGCTTCATGGGTTCTTCATTCTAACTTCATTTTTGCCCCAAATGGAAGCATTTCTCATCCAAAACCTCACAAATTGGATTGCAAACTTGGATGGCTCGGAAAAGTTGAATTTTCGGGGTTTTGGAATAAATGCATTATTCACGCTGAGCCGCACCCCGCTGCGTTTTTTGTTCCTCCATGCCGCGGCTAGGTGTTGGAATCCGGTAACTCATGTGTTTAGCTTTAGTGGACAAGAGATATGTCCCACTTTTGAAGATTTCCAAGCTTTGATGGAATCTCAGCGCGATGAAGAGATCTTTCCGCAATTCCACTTTGGCCACATCCAAGCTCTAGGACGGATGTGTGGGCTTACTTTGCATGATGCTCGGTCTTTGATTCACGACGGGGAGTTGGACATCCCTAGCTTGATTCATCGGTTTGCTAATTCATTGGCAGAGTTTTCGGTGACACGCCCTCAGTTTGTGCATGTTGTCTCATTTCTTGCTTGCCCCTGGCTCCGGAGGGTCCAGCGTCCGTTTGATTGAGGTTTCCTAAGGTTTAAAAGAGGGCAAGAGTTGCATTGCCATGACGCTAGCTAAGACCCTAATGGGTTTGGATGCTTTCCGTCGCTGGGAGACGACTAGGTTTGCTGGGAGTCCGCTACTACTGCAGGTAATGTTTCCCTCCCTTCTCATATGTGTATTTCTCACATCACTCAGCCCTCAGGCTCTGTTTTTCTCTCATAACCCTTTCCTCACTTTTCTCTCCACGTACACCTCTCTATTCTTTAATCTCTCTTCTTTTTCATCCCTCCCCAGATATGGTTGATGGATAAGTTGAGAGTTGTGGACTCATGCCCAGCATATTCAGCACGCGGCTATTTCTTCTGGCAACGACTAGTTGATGCCCCAGATGAGGGATGGTGGTGCGAATGGATGTGCAGCCTATCTGCTGGTAACATTGCTTAGCGCTGCCCCTGGCTTAATCTACCAGTGATGAGTTACAGCATGTCTTGCCAGCTAGGTATTCAGTTGGTTGGCCTGACACATTGTGTCTTTTACTTCCCATTTTGATTCCGGCGCCAATTTGGACATGATTAGACTTGCCCAGAAGAGGGGATAGAGTACCTTGCTGCGTATCTGATCAAAGGCTCACATCTAGCTCGATATGCCATAGCATGGAGGACGAGAGAACTTCTGGCCACCGCTCCCACTTTCAGTTACACCCTTTCTGACGAGTGCATAGCTTGGCTCGATGAAGAGGCACAGACCGGGCCTTATTCGGCATCAAAGGCTTCTATGAGCTCTGGGAGGGGGCCCAGGAACACCTGACTTATCTATGTCCCGAGTTTATTGCTTTATCAGTACTTTCAGGTTTTCTTTATGAATGTAATAAAATGCAACTTCAATTTGTATTTAAGAATAGGAGAACTCTATACTAAAATCATTGAAATTGAAGGTTGTGGGTACTGAAAATTTTCCGTTATGGTCCAAAAATGGTCTAAGTCGTAAAAAGATTAATTTGAACAAAAATAAACTTTTATTAAAACTTTTCGAAACCATTTTCGATATGGATCACAACTGGACACACCCAAGATCTATCACTGAGATGTACAACCCTGGATCCCAACAACTGGAAAGTTGCCCCTAGTCTGAATAGCACTGCACTGGAGATCACAATTGAGACATTGAATGCAGAATAGACAAAGATGACCTAACATAATCACATGGACAAAGTTGATTTGGAAGTGTTTATGGATGGACTTCGGAATGAAGTTGCCTACGTATCGCAAAGATGGGAATCAACCCTTACGTAGTTTGGTTTAGGTTCACTCGTGTATTAACACTTTCCTTTTATGCTCTAACTTTTGCCAAGGCCGCCCTTTCTGGGTTTTCAACCTTGCGAGTTCAGTTTTTCTTATTTCAAATTTTTCATGCTCTAAGTTTCACCTAGGTCTCCCTTTCGGGCTTTCGGCCTAGCGAGCCACTCAGGGATAGTATTTCTTCAACTTGTCCATGTTGATCGGCTGGGAGAACTCAAGGCCATCTAAATCCATTAGAGTGACAGCTCCACCCGACCAGATTGACTTAATGATGTAGGGACCAGTCCAATTGGGTCTGAACTTACCCCTAGGGTCGTGGATGGGAGCTCGGTTCTAGATCCCCTTCCTTCAAATTCCTGGACTTAACCTTTTTGTTGAAAGCCCTGGCAATTCTTCGTTGATAACCCTGGACGTGATATAGTGCTTTCAGCCTTCTTTCGTCAAACAGCATGAGTTCTTCGAACCTACTTTGTTGCCAATCTGCTTCGGCTATTTGGCATTCAGCTATAACTCGTAATGACGGAACCTCAACTTCGATAGGCAGAACAGCCTCCATCCCATAAACTAAGGAATACAGAGTTGCCCCAGTAGAAGTTCAAATTGAAGTCCGGTAGCCCCAAAGAGCAAATGGCAGCTTATCTAGTCAGTTCCTGCAGGTTTCCACCATCTTCTACAGAATGTGTTTGATGTTCTTGTTGGCAACCTCAACTGCTCCGTTAGTTTGCGGTCTATATGTGGATGACTTATGAAAAGCCACGTTGTATTTCTCTAACAAGTCAATCACCTCATTCTTGAAGTGGGGACCATTATCCGAAATAATCTCATTCGGGACCCCATAGCGACAGATGATGTTGTTCCTGATGAACTTAGCAACGTGCGATGCCTTCAACACTGCGTAAGATTGGGCCTCAACCCACTTTTTTAAGTAATCTATAGCTACCAGAATATACTCATGCTCGTTCGATCCCTTCGGAGTAACTGCCCTAATTACATCAATCCCTTATACTGAAACGGCCATGGCGAAGTCATGTTGTACAGCTTCGACGGCGGAATATTCATGCGGTTTGCATGGATCTGACACTTGTGCCATCACCGAACAAAGCTAATACAATCCTCCTCCATGGTTGACCAACAATAACCCTGTCTAAGGATCTTCCGGGCTAGCATCACCCCACTCATGTGTGCTCCACACTCTCGTCCGTGGATGGCCTCCATCAGGCGCTTGGATTCTTCAGCATCAACGTATAGCTTATGCATCCCGAGATGAACCCGCTTGTACAGTTTACCTCCGCAGACGATGAACTAAGCAGCCATTCTTCGAATTGCCCTCTTATCTTTGGCATTTGCCCCTGGTGGATACGCCTCCTTTTCCAAGAAGTTCCAGATGTCATAATACTAGGGGTTCTGATCTTGTGCCTCATCTATGGCAGCAATCAGCTCGCAGGCCGGCACGAATTTCTGTTCAATAATGATCAGACGCATCCGGACTCCAAAAGGGATGTCTATCATAGAAGATAGAGTTGCTAATGAATCAGCGAACCTGTTTTTCGCTCTTAACAGATGAGTGAAGTTTAGTTTTTCAAACCGAGGAATCAGAACATCCAAGGTCTGGTGATAGATTCTCATCTTTTCTTCTTTAACTTTCCAATCTCCTTTAGCTTGAGATATGACAAGGTTTGAGTCCCCAATGACATCCAACCGTTTTGCCCCTAGTTCCAGGGCGGCTTCCAGTCCAGCAATACATGCCTCATATTCTGCCTCATTGTTCAATACTTTGAACCGGAGTTTGAAGGCTAAGGGTATGCAGGAATTGTCGGGTGCTATCAGCAACACCCCTATCCCATACCCATACTGGTTTGACGCTCCGTCAAAGTACATCGTCCAAGTTTCATCTTTAACATGCAGAATGGCCTCGTTTGGGAACAGATACTCAACTGCTTCATCCCCGTCCACTGGGTGATTCGTTAGGAACTCCGCTACCGCTCTCCCTTTCACTGACTTGCGCGTCATGTACTTCAAATTGAATTCGGAAAGCAGAAGCAACCACCGGGCTAGCCTACCCGTAAGTGCTGGTTTCTCAAAGAGATATTTGATGGGATCTAATCTCAAAACCAGTATTACAGAGTGAGCTAATAGGTAGTGCCTCAGCTTCCTGGTAGCCCATACCAAGGCTAGACAAGCCTTCTCCAGCGGAGTGTAGTGGGTCTCGTAATCCAACATTTTCTTGCTCAGGTAGTAGATAGCCTTCTCCACTTTATCCTCAGATTCCTGTGCAATCATGCAGCCCATTGTCCTTTCGATCATTAATAGGTACAAAATCAACGATTTCCCCAGCTCTGGTGGTGACAACACAGGTGGGTTCTGTAGATACTGCTTAATCTGCTCGAAAGCAACTTGGCATCGGTCGTCCCAATGCAACTTCTTTCCTTTCTTCAGGAGACCAAACAGTGGTTCACAAGTTAAGGTTAATTTAGCAATAAGCCGTCTTATGAATTACACTTTACCCAGAAAGCCTCGCACCTCCTTTTCAGTCCTTGATGGTGGCATTTCTAAGATGGCCTTGATTTTGGAAGGATTGACCTCGATACCCCCTTGTGTGCTCAAGAACCCCAGCATTTTCCCTGATGTAACATCGAAAGTACATTTCTGAGGATTCAGCCGCAACCGATATTCTCTGATCCATTCAAAAAATTTGTTCAAGGCGGTGTAGTGGCCCTCTCTTTCCTTGGACTTGACAATCATGTCGTCTACGTACACCTCAACCTCTTTGTGAATCATGTCGTGCAAAATCGTGGTCGTAGCCCGTTGATATGTAGCCCCAACATTCTTCAAATCGAACAGCATCACCCTATAACAGTAAGTTCCCCACGGGGTAGTGAAAGCAGTTTTCTCCCTGTCTTCGGGTGCCATCAAAATCTAATTGTAGCCTGAAAACCCATCCATAAACGAGAGCAGCGCATGCTTAGCAGTGAAGTCCACTAATTCGTCGATATGCGGCAGAGGAAAGTCGTCCTTCGGACTGGCTTTATTCAAATCCCTGAAGTCCACACATACCCGAATTCTGTCGTCCTTCTTCAGCACCAGAACTATGTTGGCCAATCAAGTTGGGTACTCAGATATTAACAGGAACCCTGCATCAATCTGCTTGGTGACCTCTTCTTTGATTTTCAGAGCCTAGTCCGGGCGGATCCTTCGGAGCTTCTGCTTAACAGGTCGGGCCTCTAGGTCAAGAGGGATCCGGTGCTGTACAATCTCAGGATCGATTCCAGGCATGTCTTCGTAGGACCATGCGAAAACATCTTTTAAATCTTTTAATAAAGCAACTAAGCGCTCGCGTTCCTCAGAAGACAACGTGGACCCGATCTGGACCAGCCACGAGTCCTTCTCAGTACCAACATTAATCGAGGTGATTTCATCAACCAAAGGTTTTACAAACCTCTCCTACTCTTGATCAAGCAAACGTTTCAAAACCGAAGGAATTTCTTCCTCGTCGTTTTCATCAAAGTTTTGAAAATCCTGATTAATCCAATAAACTAAAGGCACAGAAAAGTACTCAGAAACCACAGCAGCACCATTCTCATTAGCAACTTCCAGATCATCTGATTCTTCGGTTACAACAGACTCAAAGGAAAAAGAAAAACACGACCTGGACAGGACAGTGGCATCCGGGTTATCACCCCCAGGAATACCAGACTCTAACTCAGACGAACTAGAATCTGACTCCGACTCCACAAACTCTGTGGAATCAGATTTTGGTTCACTACCTGATCCAGAACTGCTCGATATAAAGCCTTCCTCGTATTGCCAGACGAGAGAGGGTGCGATGGATGCATCGAGAATACCAGAAAGTGGGCCCACAGCCGCTTCATCCCAGATTATGGAAACTGAGAAGTTATCCCCCAAGCATTCTGGTACGATCTAAGGATCTAAGAAGAGACAAGCCAGCGCTACCCCCATCTTAATTTATGTGGCCTCGAACCCATCCTCCTTGTACTGCTCAGCCTCAACTGGTAGGTCTGTCTGCTCTTCGGCACTTTCATCCCCTGATAACTGAAGGTCAAAAAAGATTTCAAAGCCGGGCAGGCGCCGCTTCTCTGAATTCAACCAGGGCTCCCAAAAGCCGCAAAATGGGAAGTCTTCCCCCTCCCGGACAAAGCGTCTGTTCAGAGTTCCTTAGATTGGTCTGTGCACTAGCTCATAGTGCTTCCCGACTTGCTTTGCCTTGGCTCTTCCGGCCATTTCTCTTCCTTTCCTCGCACAATCCTCTTTGGTAGGCAAGTAACCTAAACCAAAGGTATATAGGTTATGCGGCACTCCGGCTAATGCTGCGACGCCCTTCCAGCCACTTCGCCCCAATCCCATCCCGAGCATGTGTTGAAGCTTGTTCATAAGGTAGACAGACTGTGCACTGACGTATAGCCCCTCATCAACAGCCAACATATCCTGTATAACTCGGGCCTTAGCTAGGGTGAATCCCGACAGAAAGACATTCTCCACGCCATGCTTAATCTCCAGAACTGGTGTAGAAACCTCTGGCGGCGGATGTATTAAAGAGTTCCCAAAGACTATTACCACCCCCTTCCCGTGGGGGTATTTTAACATCTGGTGTAAGGTGGAAGAGACGGCTTTTACCTAGTGCAGCCACGACCGCCCAAGGAGTTGATTGAAAGTGGTTGGGACATCCAAGACATGGAACTCGATGTCCTACTGTCCTGGGCCAACTTGAGTCCTAATCTGTACAGTCCCCATCACCTCCTAACTGGTGCTATCGTAGGCCCATATCACTTGGGCAGTAGGCACAAAATCTGCGGGCTTCAACCCGATAGCATACGCCGTTCTCGACGGACATACATTGATAGCAGATCCTGTGTCAACCAGGACCACCGGTATCCATTTCTCCTTGCACTCCACAGAGATGTAGAGTGGCTTATTATGATCAGAGCCCTCAAGCGGTAGTTCTTTGTCGGTGAAGGTCAAGGTCGAGGAAGCTCCTCCCGGGAAAACCAGCCTTACCAACTGCTCAGGTGTTGTATCGATTGAAAGCTTGGCCCTGTCCATGGCTATAAGGACAGCTTGTCTATGAACCCTCGAGGCCATAAGCAGTCCCCAGATGGAGATGTCTACTTGAATTTTCTTTAGCTGTTTCAGTACAGCCTCCTCCTCCAGCAGTTTTTCTTTCTGTCTTTCTGCTTCTTTGTCCTTCCCGGATGCCTCCGGCTGGTCTAGGTGCGGGGGCTTGAAATACAGCCCACTCCTTGTCATATGGTCCACTTCTTCGGTGTACCAGGTGTCATTTGGCTGATTCTATCCCCAGTCCTCGTCAGTGTGGGCAAGACGCAAGTCATCGTCTTCCCACCACATCGCGTCGGCAATCGACAAACAGCTGTCCGATTCTGTTGCAACTGCTTCTGTGCTCGCAACATATTCCACCTCCGCAGGTGCCTTGGCTTTTCTAGCCCTTTCAAGATTCTCAATCTTTCCCTACTCAAACCACTTCAGTGTAGCTTCCTGTTCAGTGTCTGCTGTACACAAATTGCCCGATTCCTGAGCAAGATTCTTCGCATCAGTGCTCTCCAGCGATTCCTCCTGATTCTCGGCCATTTTGGCCATTGTAGGTGTTCCCATTTCTGATGGTCCCTGTTCTGGCTGAGGCTCCTCAACAACATCTAGCTCGTCAGTGAGCCACCCTGTATTGTCTGTCGACCCATCCAGGTCAAACTAGTTGATGCTTACATCTCCCAAGTCCTGTTCGTCGAAGAATTGTAGATTGGCGGCGTCCTCTTCCAGCCCCGCTAGGTCATCCAACCCTTGGCTAGGCCCATCCTCCCAGACCACATTGATCTCTGCCCCAACTGGCAACTCTACCCTCGGCTTAGCTTGATCTGTTGATACGATATAACCACACGGGTTGTATGCTTCCTCGGTAAAGCTCTCAGATCCCTCAAGCTCTGAATTAACATTCCCATTTTCCTCCAAGGTGACCCCAGCTCTATCTTCGACAGTCATCACCACTAGCTTGGATTGGGTTTAGGAGATGCCCATCATGCACAAGTCTGTGCTATCAGGGATGAACACCTCAGGCTTGGGTAGGTGGGAAGGAGTGATGTATATACTAGGGTCATACAGGATGGCCGTTGTTTGGATGGAGTTTACCTGCCTAGGCGGAGGGTTTTGATTATGTAGAGGGAGAGGGTTGGTGGTGACATTCGGCTTTTATGGTGGTGCAATTACCTTGTTGTCAATGAGATCCTGGATCTCATGACGCAGCCTAAAGCACTGGTCAGTGTCGTGACCGTGCTGTTGATGGAAGGCACAGTATTTAGTCGAGTCATGCTTTGAAGGGAGAGGATCAGGTAGAGGCCGTTGTTCTAATGGTTTCAGATGTCCTTTCTTGAGTAGGACCCCCTAGAGCTTTGGACAAAGGCATATAAAGCGGGGTGAAAACCCTTTTACCTTGGGATGGATAGTTCAGAGTTTGGGGGTTTGAAGTGGACGTACCGGCAAAGGGATTGGCTGTTTTTGGAGTGGTGGTGGTGACCATGCCCACGTCGGAAGTTCTAGCAGCTGTAGCACTACTCATGCCTACATTCAAACTGTGGGTAAATGCCCTCTTGGGCTGTTCTTTCTCTTGGTCGATCAGACCTTGCTTCATTGCTTCTTCAATCTGTACCCCAATCCCGTGTAAATCCGCAAAGGTGGGGAGGGGTAAGACGATCATTTTTTGCATCAGCTTGGGTTGAAGGTTGCGCACAACCATCCTTATCTGATCCTTTTCCAACGGCCAGGTTGTCATCATGGAGACCTTGGCCCTCCATCGAGTGACAAAGTCAAAAAAGCCTTCATTCAATTCTTTCCTGGTTGCTTCGAGATCACGGGTCATGACCTCGATTTGGGTGTTGTATGCATATTGCGCGACGAAGGCCTCAACCATCTCCTCCCAACTCCTTTTCACTGAGTCCTCCAGCTTGGCGTACCAGATGGCCGCAATACCCAACAGGGTCCGACTGACGAAAGAGAGCTTCTGGAGTCTTGTTAAGCCCATCGGGCGCAAGATATCAGAGAACAGCCTCAAGTGAGCTTGAACCATCAAAACGGCCTATGTGTGGCATCTTGAACCTGTCTGGCAAAGTCACCGCTGAATCAATGTACCCATCTTCTATATCGGGGATCAAGTTAGCTCCTTGGGCCTGCTTGAACAACTTTTCAAGCTTACTCATTTTCAGTGCAGTCGGATCCACCTCAAATTCAAACGGTGTGTCCATCAGATTAGCCGGTGCTTTTGATGTCTAGTGTAGGATTAGCGAAGGGGCTGGCCTTGTTGGAACATCCGTATTTTCCTGGACGTTTGCTGTTTCCTTGAGTGTTAGAACTCTAGGTAGAGGTAGTGGTGGGTGCGAAGCAGATGCTTCGGCTTGCTGTGGTTACTGCTGTTGTTGAAGTTTGGCAATTAATTCTGCATATTGGGCCACAACTTCTACTTGGTGAGCAGCGGCGTCTGCTTGGCGAGCAACATGACGCTGCATGGCCTGCATGGTCTCTTGGAGTTGACGTATCATGTCCTCTATTTTGACTATAAAATGTGGATGTGACTAAATCGGTGTATGTTCCCTCTCTAAGGTAGAAACAGAAATCTGGTCCCTACTATACACAGGTGGGGTAGACAAAGACCTCTGAACTGACTGCTGTACTGATCCTTTCTGCCTAACCGCCTTCTGTCTTGTAACCGGTGGCAACAAAGCAAATACTGGTTGTCTGTCAATCAGATCCTCAGATTGATGAAGTCTTCGACCTCTGACCCAGAGTGCTTGGGGGATGTCTGCCTGGTCGGAAGCAATGATGCTATACTACCTTGCAAAAAGATAAATAAAGCAAAAATAAGGAAAGAACAATCAGAAAAATGGATAGCATTTTGTCTTAAGTAAAGACAACACACAGTTGACAATCACAAGCTGAACAAACTGTTCTCAACACTGATCTCTGTTCCCAAATCACTGCCTCAAATCTGATATCCCCAAATACTGACGCCCTCAAACTGATACCCAAACTCACAACTGATACATACAACCTGTAGAGATACACTCTGACAGCACATATCAAGTAAGTAAGAGCCAAAACACCCCTATGGTGGGGGTAAGGTTTCCCTATCCTATTTTTTCAGGAGCTAGGATTTCACTACGCACACAACGGTTTCAAACAACCTACAATCAGGTGAGCAACCTGTCCTAGTTTGGAATGGTCTTTATGGCTTCCGATATGCACTAGGTCGAATGGTCAAAAGGGTGCCTCGGCAAAAACCGAGGTTTGTGTTCCCATCATGGTAGAGCCCGTAACCGGTCAGCCTTCCGGCGCGCTTATCCAAGCAAGCCTTCGGCAAACCGTTCAGGAATAGCAGATGGAAAACACTGTGACTTAGGTGTACCAATGCAAATGCAATGCAAAGAAACACATAAGTGTAAACAAAACAGCATATCATGATGTTCGAGTAAAGTTCTCTAAATCCCCAGTAGAGTCGCCAGAAACTGTAGACTGCCCGAACTCTCTCCGCGCGCGAGGGTGCGAATTGGGTTCTAGCTACTACAGTTCGGACTCCTGTCATGGTTCTGAAT